>OMKY01249422.1:12050-24887 GCA_900302395.1 Bregmaceros cantori | reverse complement strand
GACTGAGAGCACACAGTACACACCGATGTGTGCGTGTGCGTGTTTGTGTGTATGTGACAGGCATCTTGTGATCGTGCAGAACAATTTCAGGCCCTGGAGAAGTTCAAAGTCAAAGACGGTTGCTTGGTCTGTCCTCCATTATGAACAATGTACTGCAGATATTGAGCTAAGAAGGTTCTCACATTGCTAATGTGATGCGTAGAAATACGAAATATTTTAAGGGAAAAAACATCCGTCGCTTGCCCAAAGATCATCATGTTTCCCGCGACAAAAGTAATTGTCTCGTTCTCTGTTAAAACGTTCTCACATTGGCTTTTAAATTGGCTTTAGTCGGATGGGAAAATGTTAAAAAAGGGTGACTTTGGTCATGATTTGACAATTAAAAAAAATCAGTTGAGTTGTAGATGTCTCCATCTATCTGTTTATCTCTACCTGGCTAACTATTTGTTTTTACATTTTTTTGTCAAAGTATACATACCACTTGAGTGGTATGTATAATTTTTTGATGCTTTGTGTTGGTGTTCCACATAAAGTTCCAATGAAATATGTGTTTGTAGAGTCATGTGTGCTGTGACAAAATTTAGAAAAGTTCAAAGGGTATGAATACTTTTGCAAGCCACCGTATATGCATTACTCTTGACCGCAGGAGTGTTACACTGCCTAACTATATTAATAGCTCCCTCTTAGATTCCTTACTATACACATGGACCTGTTGCTAGGCTATATTACAATGGGAGCTAATTGTTGACCACTGTTCTGTATCAAATTGTGCACTTGGATCAGTACACTAAGAGATAGTGCACTACATTTCAAGTGCACTGATTTTTAGTGCACCACTGCCATGGTGTAGGGCTGTCTCAAATCGAAACCCTCTGTTTCGAAAATGATGTCGGCCCGTTGTGCATGTCATTCCAGTATTTCTGTTTTGATTTTTCTGCGCGGGGATGTGTGTTTAGGTGCCTAATAGAGTGTGGCCCGCGCTGATTTTTTCTGTCCAAAAGCCCCACAGAAAATGTCTCAACCTCGACCCGTGTCTGTCATTAATAAAACTATTTGTGATTATTTTAATACATTGTAATAATAATAATAATAATAATAATAATAATAATAATAATGATAATAATAAGTGACAGTCATTCAATTTCCACTACATAGGCAGCATGACAGCCGTTTAGTGTGTCTAGTGTCCATCGGCATGCACAGCGTTTCTGGGCTTGTTTAAGGCATCATCCGAGCCACTTGACAAAAACAACTCTGGACAGAGCCCTATGCACTAAAAACAGTGTACTAAGTGGACTAGTGCGCCATTTGAGACGCAGCACGAAGTATGTGTCTTTGTCTTCCTCTCTCCCCTCCTCTATGTTTTATATCATTCTCTCTCTCCCTCTGTTCTTTTCTGTCTCTTTTTAGCCACTCGAATAACAAATCAGTGTCTGTTTGTGTGTGTTTGGGTGAGCATGCCAACCACCAATCTGTATGTGTTTGTCTTCAGTCTAATGATGGCAAAACACAACTAACAAACTAACAACAACATAGAATCGATTGATTGCACAATGCTTGCAGCACGACACACACACACAAACATACCTGCTAGCTGCGACTAATGATTCGATCGACCAGTCGCTCTCTGTGTTACAGGCCCGCCAATATGGGCTAATGGCCAGAGGACAGTGGGCTATCAGGTCATGCCGTGTGTGTGTGTGTGTGTGAGGGGGTGTCTCTGTGTCTATTTGTGTGTGATTGTGTCTCTATATCAGTGGTGTGTGTTTGTCTTAGAGCTGGGCAATGGAGAAAAGCACATATGACGGTATACCGTGCAGTTCCCCTTTGGCACTGGTATTTATTTAGGCATTTCTAATGATAGTAAAAAAAACAATTTAATAACAAAATAATAATAAAAACAAACAAGTTTTGCCGAGGTAGGGCAGCGTACCTATATAATATTTGTTTATCAAAGATAAAGCCTATACAAAATCATTCACTAGAGGATAGGGCTAGGAACATTGCTGATGAATCCACTCGCAAACCACTTTTTCACCCCCCCTTCTCCCAGGCAGGTGCTATAGAGCCCTGCATGCGAAGACCTCCAGATTTAAGAACAGGTTATTTCCCTGTGCAATGATGTTGATGAATTTTATTATTTTTTATTATGATCCTTTTTACCAATTTTGTATTGCACTGTACTGTATTATATTTGTATTGTTATGAGTGTGTTCACCTGAGAGTAAACTGTGATAAATAAAACCGATTCTGATTCTGATTACAACTTTGGCGCTATACTAACTAAACAGTGTGAGTAAGGGCATTCTGTGGACGTATGTGTAGTGGATCTAGAACTTCCAGAGTCGACATTTGGGTGGTCTCTGTGCTGCTTCCAAGGATGTGTAAGGAAGTGTTCAATAAAAGTAACTTGGTTACTGTAACTTAGTTACTGACATCACTGATTATGTGTGTGGTAGGCGCTCTAATATTTTTGAGTTCATGTTGCAAGACAACAAGACTTTCATCACAACACAGCACATGTCGAGTGCTGTCTGTTATGAATGCTGCACAGACACACACAAACACACACACACACACCTACCTTTCTTTATGCATTTTTGACACCTGACAGCTGGATCAGTTAGCGTGTCGGGGACCCCCCACTCTCCACCTTCCAGGTGTGGTACTGTAGGCATGTTTGACGGACAGCTAGGGTAATGCGAAGAGAAAGAGGAGGGAGAGAATGGCAACAAAAGAGTGAGAGAGAGGGAGAGAGAGAGAGAGAGAGAGAGAGAGAGAGAGAAGAGAGAGAGCAGGAGAAAGAAACAGACAAACAAACAGACAGTCAGAGCGACAGGGAGGCCTCAGGCTGGAAAGTTGTAGAGAGTTGCAGGGGGTAAGAAACAAAACGATAGAAGGGTAGATTGAGAGAGATGGAATGACAGAGAAAACAGACACACACACAAGAGACAAGGAGAGCAAACAGGAAGGGAGAGAGAGAGAGAGAGAGAGAGAGAGAGAGAGAGAGAGAGAGAGTGAGGCCTCAAGCTGGAGAGCTGTAAAAAGTTGAAACATAATGATAGATGGAGAGATAGATGGGTGGAACTGTCCATTTATCTGTCCACTATGTTCGCGAGCTGGCCTGTCTGTCTGTCAGTCAGTCCCTCTTCCTATTTGTTGTTTGTCTTCCTGTGTGTTCTTCCCATGTCCTACTCTTTCCCCTGCCAAAAGTTACAGGATTTGTTCACAGTGACAACCTTTAAATTGGCTTTAGCTTAAATGGAATGTCAACAAAATATCGCATTTGGCCTTTCCTCTTTCTTCTCTTTCATCCTCCGTTAGAGAAGTTTAGTTATTAACAACTCTAATTCTGTTGCATGGGCCGTCAAGTCTACGATGGCAGCTAGCTAAATTGTACATTCTGAAAATTCAGACAGAATTCTTTCTGTGAAGCACCTCGAGGCAGTTACAGTTACTTGTGAAAATTAACCCTACTACTGATTTTAATACTCTTAAAAGTTAGTTAAGTTAGATTACTGACTACCTTTTTTAAGCCATTTTTTGCGGCGTTAGCACCATTTTCCCATTTCATTGATAGGACTAGTTTGAATGTGGGATGAGAGACCCAGGGAATACCTTGCAGAAATGTTGGTGAGGGGAACTTTCAATGCTATCCGTACCTGTGGAGTCACAGGTACAATACATGTGCTGCTTGTGGGTGTCTTACCGGCCATGCCACAGAGACTACTTTATTTTAAGAGTAACTGAATTGACTGCTTTAGTTACATTTAGTAACTTTTGATTATATTTCAGCCGCTGCCAAATGCCAAACTATGTTAACATGTGCAACATGTTTTAAACTTTACTGCACATAAAAATTAAATACAATCTTTAAAACAATCAGTTGTTTTAGCTTTAAACTCGAGGTAAATGAGGATTATTATGGAACAAAGTAAATTAAAGTAACTTCTGGAAAGTAACTTTAATCTGACCACTGCTTTCGAAAAGGTAATACAAAAAAGTAATGCTTACTTACTGACATCACTATGTGTCTGTGTGTGTGTGTGTGTGTGTGTGTGTGATAGGGAGAGAGAGACAGAGAGAGACCCTGTGTGGCTGCCCTGAAGAGCAGGTGTCAGGTGTTGTCTGAATGACGTCTTAAATGCCGCCCAGTGCGACCCTACTCCTACCCCTCCTCTATGTGTGTGTGTGTGTGTGTGTGTGTGTGTGTGTGTGTGTGTGTGTAGCATGTCAAGGTGGCAGCTTTGACACTGTGACAGTTTAGTACAACACTATCATTAAGAGATGGGGACGCATTCTGTCTCTTGGCGTGCCTCTAGGCACGTGTGTATGTGTGTATATGTCAACGTGTGTGAGGGTGTATGCGTGTGTACAGTATAATGTACCGGATGTGTGTGAGAGTGTGAACAATGTCAACGTGAAATGTGAACGAGGAACGAGGGAGAGACACACTGAATGAGAGAGATGCTCTCTCCTTTTCATAGCTGGCTTATTTTTCCTCTACTTTTCACCATTCTACCGACTTTTTTCTTGAGTTTTAAATAGTTGATACATACATACATACATACATACATACATGATGTACACAGGATTCAATCGGAAACTGGGATGAAGAGTCGGGAGGAGACATTGCAAAAAAGCCGACAGGGGATTTGAACCTGCGGCACTGCTCGACCTATGGTCTGGGGGACGCGCTCTCCACCCACTCGGCCAACCCCACGCCCCCCTCCCCTGTGTGCATTGTTTGCACTGTGCATGCAAAGGCAAAACCTCTAAGGTCATACTTTGTAAATGCGTTGTAAGTGCACACAACTCGCTAAGTGCACAACGAACAATGCAGGCAACTGCATGTCGTGCAGCCAAGTATGTGTAATTCTGACTGTTAAATTGCTAGTTACTGGAAAATGACTAAAATCAAAGTAACTTAGCAGACCGTAGCATACTTTTGCCAAAGATGGGAATCAAACTCACATTAGCTATGCGCACTGTGATACTAAGCCACAGGCACAAGAGTGTATGGGGTTGAACTCTAACCGACTGCGTCACAGAGCCAGTCCCCTTAAATGGCATCACTGATATACACACGTATTATCGGTGATTGTAATCCACTCAAATGTGCTTCAGATAATCCAGCAGGGTAGGGAAGTAATGGACTACAAAAATAGTAACTGTAGTTTACCCACTACTTTTGAAAACATTTAATCTAGATTACAGGTACTTTTGTCAGGAATGCATATTACATTATTACAATAATCCTAGCTGGTTATCAATTAAAGAGAAAAAGCCATGCCTATGATTGTAAACCTTTTAAAGAGAGCATATCCAATTCCTTAACAGATGTTGCAACATCGTAATTTAGGCTCAGGATCACAACAACTGCTTTGATAGAGGTCAGTCAGGCTGATCATCTGAATGAAATGTATCCATTTGTATATCTGTATGTATTTTCTTTTAATGTTCTTTATTCTCTGTGCTATCATGTGTTTGCGGGTGTGTATGTGCGTGTGTGTCTGTGCGTGTGTGTGCGTGCGTGCGTGCATGCATGCTTGCGTTTTAGGAGAAAGTCTACTTTCTGCTTTGCCGCTTCAGGTGTTTTGCTTCCCTCTAGTGGCGATGTGCGGCAATGCATGTCAACCCTCTTTTAAGAGGGCGTCGTTGTGTGGGGGTGTGGGTGTGGGTGTGTATTTGTCACACTGATTCACGGGGGATCTCTCCATTTAAATTACTCACGCCCACACACTCAGTGGACTTTTCCTTTTCATATAGAATCCATGCATCACTTTGAATGTTCGTTTGTACATTTTGTCTTTATGGTGAGGCAAGGGGGGAGAAAAAATGATTGTCTTTGAAAGGAGAGGCCATCTCTGCAGGAAACCAACAGCAGGCTTGGATCAAATGAAAGGATCTGGAGAGGCAGAGAGATCTATCATGTCTCAATAGAGATTGCTAATTCACTTACATCCCCCGTACACACACACACACACACACACATACACTCACGCACGCACGCACGCACACGTGCACACACACACAGACACATACTGTATTTGCAGCCAGTGTTACTGCCTACAGTTACAGTTATTTGTAAAAAAAAAAAAGTTGTCTACTGTTTGCTGACTACTCTACTAACTTATTACCTGTGCCGCGAAGCAGGTTATGTTTTGGATAACGTTGTTTTGTCTGTCCCCAGGATAACTGAAAAAGTTGAAAAAGATTACATTTTGTACCGTTGTTGCAAATGGCACACAGAAGAATCGATAACATTTTGGTGCTTTTGTAGCCTACTTAATCACCAACTTACCGATAGATTGCTGTGCGCTAACCGCGGTCACGGTTAACAGAGTGGTTATAGAGCTCGCCCCCCAGACCACAGGTCGAGCGCCGCGGGTTCGCATACCCTCTCCAGCCTTTCTGCAATGTCTCCCGTGACTCTTCATCCCAGTTTCCGATTTGATCCTGTCACTATCTCTCTCAGTGAAGAATGAATGAATGTGCCTCCAACCCCCCCAAAAAAGAATGACAACTAGTTATTCCAAAACTCACATTATTGCAAGTAGGATTTAAACTTTCCTTTACATAAATAATGTACATAATAATAATAATAATAATAATAATAATAATAATAATAATAATAATAATAATAATGATAATAATAATAGAAATTGTGAAACTGTGAAAAATGTGAAATTATAATCAGTCACTTGCCACTAGCTCTCGTTATGAGTTATTCTCAAAGCTCAGTGCGCCATACATACCTTTTCACACTACACATCGTGTCCCCCCCAGTCTTACACACCCATCGCTATCAGGCAGTCTTCATTTCCTATTTCCTCAGCGTCTAGACTCATTTTCATTAACTGACGGTGTTTTCTACCATATGTGGGGGAACTAATGCTTGTTTCTCTAACTCCTCATGTGTCAAGAAAGAGAGATTTTGAGCGCTTTATACCACATATTGGTACACATTTTACAGTGGCCTCTCAATCACACATTCACACACCAATGGCGGTAGTTGCCATGCAAGGTTCTTGCCACGACCCATTGGGAGCAATTTGCCCAACGACTCTTTGACATGGACACTGTTGGAGTGGGGATTCGAACCTGACAATCTTTTGAAACATTTTGGTTTTGTGTGGTCCTTTAAAAGGTGAATAGCTCAAGTCCAGGTCGTCGTTTTTTTTTTTATGACGAATTAACAATGGTGGTACTATCTCTGTTCTTGCCTTCTAGAGTTGTTTTAACCAATCTATGTATTTTATGTAATAATTTTATGTAATTTCAAGGCAATGTGTCTAAATAGTGTGGTTATTTTATTTCAGCGCCTGTAAAGAACATCTGTAAAGAACATCTGTAAAGAACACACATCTCCTTATGTCAAAGTGAATTCTGGTACACATCAAGAGCAAAATCTACAACATTAACATACTGCCAGGAGACGATCTGAAATGCGTAAATTGAGTCACACAATTGAAGCTTTTCCAAATCCCACTTGTGTCAAGGGATTAGTGGAAGGTAGCAAGTGCAAAGAACCCAAGAGATGTTGCGATCTACGAAAGGTCACATGTAGAGCCTAAACAGAGCAACCATGAATCCGGGCTGTTGGACAAGGATGACCCATGTTGGAGCACATTCGGGTACAAGCTGAGATAGTGAAATATGATGATTTATTTCAAGTTAATTATTTGCCATTTTCAGGGGTCCACGTTGGCCGAGTGGTTATGGACACAACACCTAACGCGATCCCATTCATGTTAGTGGCGCTGTGTCTACCGCAGTGTCCGCAGTGTCGCGAGTTCGGCTACGCTCGTCGACTTGTCTGCAATGTCTACCCCCGATCTCTTCAACACAGTTTCCGAGTAATCCCATCCAATAAAGATGGAAAAATGTTGCTGACGCCGGAAAAAATAACTTTAAAAAAATATATATATATTTGCAGTCTTTTTGTTTGTTTTTACATTTGCAATGCTACTTTTGAATAAATTAATGAACTAGAAGTACTCAGAGATTGTAAACCTGTGCCATAGTGGTACAAAAACAGTACTGTTAGTGCTAGGAGTATGTGTGGCAACCCATTATCAATGCAAGTGCTCGTAGAATAGCGCCATTGTGATTGACACCACCGGTGAACGACTACATTTCCCAGCGGCCCCTGGACCCAGAAGTCTAGTCACGTGACCGCACAGCGATCTATCGGTAAGTTGGTGATTAAGTATGATTATGTTACTTATAGGCTAAAGAAATACACCAAAATGTAATCACTTCTTTCTTTTGTCATTTCCAACAACTCTGCAAAATTTCATCCATATCCGTGCACAACTTTTTCAGTTATCCAGGGGACAAACCAACACGGATAAAAACATAACCTGCTTTGCGGCTATGCCCCGGCACAGGTAATGAATGAATGCATGATTGATTGAATGAAGTCCTTATTGTCATTGAACAACGAAATTAGATGCTGCTCCCCCGGTGCATCATTTTAAAAAGATACAACATTTACTCCACTCTTGCCTCCAAACAGGTTTGGCTGTCTACCTCGTCAATGTTGCACTGAATAATTTATTCCGAAGGGAATTGTTTCTTTTGTTAGATTCCAGGCGTGGATGTTCTGTGTTTACTGTGCTTGTGTTCGTCTATTTCTGTGTCTTTGTGTTGGGCTGACAGTGAAAGTAAATACCCCTGTGGGACAAAGAAGCATCGCTATCTAAGGGGTTGTTTGTTCTTTTCAAGTTTGTTCTTTTCAGGTCTGAAAACAGGGAATGGCAATTGCTCTACAAGGGGAGGCTCAGCTTCCTTTACAATGTCACACAATTATAATTGGTCAAATAGTCTGTGTTGGTGTGCAGTGATGTCAGTAACTATGTTATAGTAACTAAGTTACTTTGATTTTACCATCTTTTCCAGTAACTAGTAATCTAACTTTTTCCAAAGCAGTAATCTCATAAAAGTTATTTACAAAAATACTTTACATACTTTTTAGTTTTTGTTTTTTTTTCAAAATACTTTCATTACTAAAACAATGTATTGTTTCACAGATTGTATCAAAGTTTTGGCGCATCATTTATGTGGAGTAAAGTTTCAAAGCCACTGACCTAAAAACACAATCGTGCACTAAAACGAGTTGTCTTTTTAAGCTGGGTTGGCGCTTGGCAGCTGCTGCAATAGAATCAAGAGTAAGTCAAAGTAACTAAAGCAGTCCCCTCATTACTTTTAAAATAAAGTAGTCAGTAATCTTACATAGTTGTATTTTTATTATTATTATATTTTTTTTGGGGGGGGGGGCGTACGCACCGTTTTTCATTCTTTATTTAGATAGATAACAAGATTAAATTGGAAACTGGGATGAAGAGTCGGGGGGGAGACACTGCAGAAAAGACGGAGACATTATACGAACCTGCGACGCTGCTCGGGCTCTGGCCTGGGGGACGCGCTGTCTAACCACTCTGCCAGAATCATACAGAGAGCCATACAGGCGCGCACACACACACGCAGGCAATAGATTTGTCAATAAACTTTTAGAAATGGCTTGGCTTTTAATATAGCTCCACTAACATGAATGGGGTCGCGCTAGGTGCGGTGTCCATAACCACTCGGCCAACGCGGAACCCTAGTTGGCAAATTTTAAAACAGTGTGTGTTTTGGGCGCCATATTCGGCTAGTTCGCTCCACTTTGATGCTCTACATAGGCTGCTATACAGACACAGGAACGCAAAACGTACATCTGATGAAACACAAAATATAGCTTGTGGGCGGCATACTTGTCTGGTGCTGTTTGTGTCGAAGACCTTGAGTGTGTGTGTGTGTGTGTGTGTAAGTATATGCGTAAATATTTGTGTATAAGCACACAAGTTATATTTGGATGTTTCCATGCATGCATGAATCCAGCGGGCATTGGTTTACTCAGAGATGTGTTTGTCTGTGCTTCTCTGAACTTGTTTGTGGAACATGTATTCATGTATGTACAGTACATAGGTGCTCAAACATGTGTGTGTGTGTGTGTGTGTGTGTGCGTATCACCCAGCTACCTGTGTTGTGTTACTAGTGTTTAGGGAACCTAGATCAAGTCCTGGCCATTTGTAGATGTTGTAACGCCACTGTTTGTGCTCTCTGCCTCTGCTTCTTTTACCTTCTACTAATCTTTTGAGGGTCCGTCTGTATTTTGGAGCATTTCTTTAGAGAGAGTTAGAGAGATCTGTTTTGGATCATTGTCCTTAGTAATGGCAGAATACTCTAAATATCCCATAACTATAGCCCTAATTTCTATGTTGTTGATAGTGTGTGTGTGTGTGTGTGTGTGTGTGCTAGTATTTCTGTGTGTGTGTGTGTGTGTTGAGGAGAGTGACTTTAGGGTCTCCTTAGCATGACAAAGGTCCATTTAAAAACCACACTGGCACATATGCCTCCTTCCTTTCGAGCCTCTACTATTTCGTTAAAAGACACTTCCAACGGCCGTTAAAGCGAGCTCCAATAACCATAGCATTGATCCAGTCCATTGTCCCCCTCAAGTGGCTTGGATTTTAACAGACTGGGGAACTGTAGTTTCTGCAGTTAAAAAAATAATACCCTAGTCATTTCTGTTAGTTATTGTGGCAACATTGATAACAAACCAGGATTGTAATAATGTAATTCCTGGAAAATTAAGCTGTAACCCAGATTACTTTTTTACAAATTTTGTTGTAAAGGACTAACATTACTATTTTTTTTTGTAATCTGATTACATGAGTCTGGTACTTCCCGACCCAGTACAGGTAGGTTGTATTAGACGTAACATACCCTTGTATGATCATTGCATGCAGAATGAAATAATAATCAACATTGGTTTTAGGGTGGCGAAAGCACCGCTTGTCGTGAAGTTGTGGTTCTGTTCCATGCTAGGGTCCCACGTCATCTCAATATCTGGTTACACGCATTTCAAATACACATCCAGTAACAGTCCTGTGGCTCTTGGCTTGAAATGAGCAAATCTTATACATTATTCTGTCGTTTTTCGACCGCCCTTTCACTGAAACCCACCTTTGCCAGTTCCAACATAAATACCAGACTCTGCCACCAACAGTGTGATGTCATAGTTAATTGGACTTCATTATCATATGCACACCAGCCAAACGTGTGTGTGTGTGTGTGTGTGTGTGCGTGCTGTCAGTACGAACTTCAAGATTCAAACAAAGGTTGACTTAAAAAAATGAACAGCTTTGACTGTGAATTTTATAAAAACCTGACGTCACTTAAACCAATAGTTGCAATGACCAAAAGAAGATGTACTCATATAAAACACTCCAAAACCAGTCTAACAAAACTCAAGGGATTAGTGCAAGGTAGATGAAGCAGAGACAGGCAGGCCAAACAGTGGCACGACAACATCTATGAAGGATGATGGGGATGACCCCTGTTTGTGCACATTCTGCTACAAGCAGATATAGTCAGACCACAATGTGCAAAGATGTCAAATGATATATAATGTGTGAAGATGTCCTGCACAAATGATGTAACAAGCATTGAGTATCATATTTGTGTGTGTGAGTGTGTATGTGTGTGTGTTTGTCTGTGTGTGTGTGTGTGTTTGTCTGTGTACAAGTGTGTGTGTTTGTCCCTGTGTGTGTGTTTGTCTGTGTGTGTGTGTGTGTGTTTGTCTGTGTGTGTTTGTGTGTGTGTAGACACAGGGTTGGGTGCAGGTGGGACGATGAGCTCATGTCTCACTGCGGGTGTAATGACTTTCAAACTGATTCTGTTTCCTGAAGCGCTCGTCGCCCCGTCTTCCGGTGCTGAGCTCACAGCTAGCCCGCTAACCACGTTAGCTTGCCCCTCACCCCATCTGCTGCTCCCTAGCGTCACCCGAGTGTCATCCGGAATATTCCCCAAAGTGCACTTGTGTTTTCTTTCATAATTTTGATTATACTCTTGGCATGTTGCTGCTGTGTGGCCTCTCCCCTCCTGTCTGTCCCTGAATTTCAGACAATCATTGATGGATAGTTTGATTATTTTTAAGCAGTACTGGTCACTGTCTACTTGTACACACTCATACTCACTCACATGCATATTTCACTATCTCTGCTTGTAACAGAACATGCACCAACATGGGTCATCCTTCTCCATCGACAACTATTCAGTGTTGTTCCCTTTAATAGATCGAGCCCTGACCATTTGTAGATGTTGTCGCACCTCCTTCGAGGCACAGCTATATTAGTCCCATTTGCAGATGCTTTATACGACATAGAGTTTTACAGGTTGTGCTTTTGACCAATACCGTACTGCTGGTATGGACACATAATGGGGAACTAAGAGAACTATTGGGTGAAGATGGTGATGTATGACCTAGAGGGGACAAGACCCAGTGGCTGGCCTGTCAGATGACCGTGCTGGATGACATGCACTCGGCATCGACCATGAGGTGGCCATCGTTCCAGGTGGAAGAAAGCCATATTGAGAGTGAAGTCCAACTCTGCGCCGAAGAAGAAAAAAACGGTTGACCATGACATGGTAATTTTCCACTGCACTGAAAAATATTGCGCAGGCCATCACAAATCACAAAATAATATTTTTCAATGTTTTGGTACAGGGCGGCACGGTGGCGCAGTGGTTAGCATTGCTGTCTCACAGCTAGAAGGTTCGAATCCCAACACGGACCGGTCCTTTCTGTGTGGAGTTTACATGTTCTCCCCGTGTCTGCATGGGTTTCCCCCACCTCCAAAAACACATTCTCGTTAACCTGCTCCAGTCAGTGCCCCTGGCCAAGGTTCTGGCTCAGAACTGGAGTTGGCCCCCGGGCACTGCACCGCGGCTGCCCACCGCTCCTCAGGGATGGGTTAAATGTAGAGGAAGAATTTCACTGTACATGTA
>OMKY01249422.1:0-12030 GCA_900302395.1 Bregmaceros cantori | reverse complement strand
ATGCACTCGGCATCGACCATGAGGTGGCCATCGTTCCAGGTGGAAGAAAGCCATATTGAGAGTGAAGTCCAACTCTGCGCCGAAGAAGAAAAAACGGTTGACCATGACATGGTAATTTTCCACTGCACTGAAAAATATTGCGGAGGCCATCACAAATCACAAAATAATATTTTTCAATGTTTTGGTACAGGGCGGCATGGTGGCGCAGTGGTTAGCATTGCTGTCTCACAGCTAGAAGGTTCGAATCCCAACATGGACAGGTCCTTTCTGGTCTGCATGGGTTTCCCCCACCACCAAAAACATGTTCTTGTTAACCTGCTCCAGTCAGTGCCCCTGGCCAAGGTACTGGCTCAGAACTGGAGTTGGCCCCCGGGCACTGCACCGCGGCTGCCCACCGCTCCTCAGGGATGGGTTAAATGTAGAGGAAGAATTTCACTGTACATGTATGTGTGATGAAATAAAGTATCTTATCTTATTATCTTTATTAGACAAATAGATTTTACTTCCCATTGATTTTAATGGGATTCCATTAATTTAAATAAATGCTCTACTTAGTGTTGTTCAAACTCTGCTACGTGGGGACGGGATGCAACTCATCTGCAGCAGTGTAAACACAATCGTGACATGGACCCAGAGTCCACAGCTGTGCATCTCCACGACCACATTGGAGTATTTCCGGGAATCTCTATCATGCCCAGTGACACACACCAGTCAGTAGTCTGTTAACAATATTGCATCTAAAAACACTGTGCTGCTAGATCACCTAATGTTGAAATATGAACATGTGCACGGTGGATGCTGTAAAGCTCAATCATCTATGTTAGTATAATCCAAAACAGGAAGCATGCTGAAGTCTATTGCCTTGTCAATTTAAACATCAACTCATCTGCAGCGAATTTACTCCTCGCTAGCAGATGTGAGAAGAAAAAAAAAAAGAAATAAATGGAATAAAACAATGGCTGGCTGCGTCCTTACCATAAAAAATGAGAACTTTGATGGTGTGAATGTTGGTGCGTTGCGCAAGGAGGCAGCTCTCACGCCGGCCACAAATGCGTGGAAATAGCTCTGCGGGAGATGATAGGGGGGAGAGCTTGTATTCTCGCTGTGCTGCGGGCGCGGCGCGTGTTGTGCAAAACTCACTTCACGTTGTGAAATTAGCAACTCGGGACCTTCGAGGGTGTGCCTCAGTATGTCTATGCGCTTTCGTTTTTTCTTTAATTTTTTTTTTTTTCTAAAGCTGCTAACTTGAAAGTGCAGCCTCCCCTCCCCAAAAAAATCTGGTTCGAGTTTACGCATTATTTCTGCTCTCCGTTTTATTGAACGGACCCGTGAAGTGCTCGGGCTATTTTTAAAAGCCAGCGGGGGGAAAATGGTGCAATTGAACAGGTACATACGCACGCGGCTGCCGTGCGAGCGGAGCAGATTTGTATTCGCCTCACGCACCCTGTAGGAACCATATAATGGCATTGAAATGCAAGGCCGTGACAGCGCCGTCGGCTGTTTCTGAGAAATGATGGGAATTCTCAGCTCTTTTTTAGTGAACTGGCTGCTCGGGCCCTTTCTGGTCCCAAACCACTCAGTCACTTCAGTTACCCAATTGACCTAGAGTCTCGTTTTATGCATGCATTTTTTTGTTCAGCAATATGTCTGCAAGTAAGCAATATACACACTTGTAATTTAGCTCATAGAATACTCTATGGTGAACAGTACATTCTGACAGGCAATAACACTTTTTGTAGCACGGAAAGAGTCAGAGGCACCATGGTAAGGAAAATTAGTGGGCTACATCCAATTGTACATGGAGTCATTAGTCCGTATCGCCTTGCCTATGCAGTTCAACAGAACCACGGCAAGTCTCAAGTCTTTCCCTTTGTGCAAGTAGGAAAAGTACTCACATTATAAGTGTGTGCCACATTCATAAATCTTGGCTGCATATCTCAATTCAATCAATCAATATTCTGTATTAGGCTACTCACCATACCTAGCTCAACAAGGCATAGATTATTTCGAAACAACTGTCACTTCATGCCGCTTCGTTCATGAACACAACATCGCTAGACCTGAGAAGCATACCAAGAAGGGATATCAGTATACATTTTTCAGGGCAATTTTACCCTAAATTAGACTGATAACAAAGGCGTCGGAAGAAACGGGCCACTAAACATTTTCTTTTTGAAGATAACCTTTTTGAAGTCGACACAGAAAGGTATTTCCTCCGTAATCACAGGCTAATTTTAGGCAACTGCCAGCACATACTGTTCTCTGATGTTACCTAGGGCAGGACAGTTTTCCATATTAATACGTCTCTCTCACATTTGCTCTCTCTCTCTCTCTCTCTCTCCTCTCTCTCTCTCTCTCTCTCTCTCTCTACATGAATACATACACAAACACTTAGAACAGCGGTATGCACAATATGTGAATGTGTTTACCTTAGCGGTCTGCTTGGCTGCGGTGCTGCAGTCCAGGACGACATGCAAATTTCGCATTGTGCGTCGCCTGCTCTTCTGTTATGCAGCAGAAGTTACAAAGTCATGAAAATGTGTCTAAACCCGGTGACCTGCATGTGGCCCCCACTAGTGTGTGAATCCGTTATGGCCTGTTTGAAAGGAATTGTCACTTGAAAGTGTTGCATTAAATATACTTGATGGGTCTCGGAAAGCTTATTAGCTGGCTGTAGCTCAGTTGCGAAAGTGGTCATTCCAACATTCTGGAGGGTTGAAGACCCAACTCTGACAGTATCCATGCCAGAGAGTCCTCTGGAAACACACTGAACCCCAAATTGTTCCCAATGGGTTTTAGTTGAGTGCCTTTCATGGAACCCACAGCCAATGGTGGTGCATGTACAGTGAATATGTACATGTACATGTATGTACACTCATGTACATAAGTCAAGTGCTAGTACTAGTAATCTAACACATTACTTTTTATTTATTACCTGCGCTAGGGTGGAGCCGCGGAGCAGGTTATGTTATTGGTCATGTTGGTTTGTCCCCTCGATAACTGAAAAAGTTGTGCACGGATCTGGATGAAATTTTGCAGAGTTGTTGGGAATGATAAAAGAAAGAAGTGATTAGATTTTGGTGCATTTCTGTAGCCTATAAGTAAGATAATCATACTTAATCACCAACTTACCGATAGATCGCTGTGCAGTCACATGACTAGACTTCCAGGTCCAGGTGCCGCTGGGAAATGTAGTTGGCATGTTCGCCGGTGGCGTCAATCGTAATCGCGCCACTCTACTAACACTTGCATTAATAATGGGTTGCCACACATACTGCTAGCACTAACAGTAAGTAATGTTTTTGTACCACTACGGCGCAGATTTGCAATCTCTGAGTGCTTCTAGTTCAGTATATTATGAGTTGAACAGCTCCATATTCATACAACATAATTTGTTAAAAATGATTTGATTGAGAGTGGCGCAGTGGCAGAGTGGTTATAGAGCACACCTCCTGGACCATAGGTCGACCAGTGCCACATGTTCTCATCCCCTCTCCGGTCCCAGCTAATCCTATATATAATCTATCTATCTATCTATCTATCTAAATGTATTTATTTTTCTGATTGAAGCTTTTTTTTTTTAAACTAGCAATACTAAATAAACTCCTTCCCTACCCTGATTATGGCATACGTGTATTCGCCCATTTGGGGTGCGGGGGTTTCTAAGCGGACAGATATGCGGAGGGTGATGTCTATTTACTTGCTGGTCTCATTAATGGGTGAGTCACAGCTGGTCCCCATGGCAACTTGGTGTGCCCAGATGGCGCTCGCTCTGATCGGGAGCCGCTACGCCGCGTTGCGCTCCACTGGCCGGTAATGTAAAGGCTGGTGAAATAATACATCACATTAAGATAATGACGGGGTTGTCTTTGCTGCGTGCGCATAGCGCACAGCCTGAAGGGGTCCAATCCTGGTGCGAGGCACGTCAACGCTGTGTTCAAGACAAAGCCATGTGAGATGGTTGAAGTTTTATTTTGGGTTGGCCTGGAGCGCTTTGCGCGTGTTGGTGTGGCTGTTCCGCTTGTAGCAGAATGTGCGCACAGCATGGGTCATCCTTCTCCAGAAACGCCGATCCAGTGATGTTCTGTTTATGGTCGGTAGGTCGAGTCCTGACCATTCTTAGATTTCTGTCGTGCCATTGTTTCGGTTGTTTGGCTCTGCTACTTTTATCCTCCCACTAATCGCTCGATCACTGTTGGATGCAGATTCGGAAGCGCATTATATGACCATAGGATTGCAGTGATCTGCTTTTGTTGTAAGCAAATTTCTACTGCACCATCTTGGTTGCTTGAACTCTTCATAATGCTCTGTCACTCAAACGTGCTATGTTTCCCCACTCTTTATTTCGGTTTAATTTAAGAACACACACACACACACACACACACAATTGCTAAATAACGTCCAAATTTAATTTTTTCCGTTTTTTGGACTGTGTTTCTAAAAACACAACCTAGAGTGGTTAGCAAGTGATTATAGAGTCCGCCCCCAGAGGGCACACTCAGGTCGAGCAGTGCCGTGGGTTCTAATCCCCTCTCTGGCTTTTCTGCAATGTCTCCCCCTGACTCTTCATCCTAGTTTCCAATGTAATCCAGTCACCTTCTCTCTCAATAAAGAATGAAAAACAGCGCTTGCGCTTAAAAAAATAACTTAAAAAAAAATCTGATAGATATAGGAAGATGAATTGCTCATGGGACTATTATATGGATACACAACAGCACACACTTCAAGCAGGCGTAAACAGGCTTAGACCTTGAAGGGTTAAGTAGCAAAGCTTTTAATAGTCAATTTGGCCACTGATTAATTTACGAATTTACCCACTTCCGTCTGAGTCACTCTCCTTTTCCGCGGGTATGGCCTGCGCATATGTCTCTCTTTTTTCTTTTCACTCTACTCCCACACGGCACCTTGCTCCGGCAACCCCCGCTCGACTCGACCTTCCTCGACCGAGACAAAAGCCTGGCACCCCCAGCTGGGACCCTCCTCCTATTGTTGCAAGCTTTTGGGGTTTATCTGAGCGCTCAATGGGAACACACTCGGCTATTCAGTTTTAAGAGCACTACTCGATGAGCTTGTTGCTACACTTACCCACCGTTAAAGTTCAGTCAGTAAATCATGCCTTATGGCCTTACCTAGTTCTCTGTATCGCTCACATCTCTCTTTCCCAATCAGGGCCTGCAACGATCAGATATTATACTGATCAAGTTCTACCAAAGACCTGTTATTTGAGGCAATTTTTCTTAGATAATGAAGAACGACAAATGTTATAGAGAATACACAGTTTCATAAATTCTCAACATTCCTAGCTCATGGAAGGCAACCCTACAGTTAGCTGCTGTCTGGGACGATGCTATGGTGTTCTGCTTTCCAAGTACCGCAGCAAGCAGTAAGAGAAGCTTCAGAAGAACCGTTCTTGTTCATCAGTATTCTGAAGTCCAAACTTCTATGTTTTTTGTGGAATACATGATCCACCTCATTCAGACACTACCTCCAAACTATCCATAATACATACATGTCTGTTCTAAAACATCCAAAATCCATACTGAAGCAACCTGAGACCAGCAGGATCCTTTTATGCTGCCAGATTGACGATGGGTATTGGCGCTGATGCGCTGCAGGTGCGTCTGTGTCTCTGATCAGAGCATGTACTTAAATTGTATCTGGTTACATCGTACCGTGCTAGTGGAAAAGCAGCTTAAACTGGGTAGGGTAGAGTAAGGCCAATACACACACACATACACACACAAACACACATACACAGGCATGGCTGCTTGTGTGTATCTGTGTGTTTTCATGTCTCTTGGAATTAAATCAATGGCCTGTTAGACTGGATGCGACTGGATCCTGCAGCGCTAGTGGGATGCAGCCATCACGTCACCACTTCCCGCACTGGTAGACACTGTCGCTGTGCGAGTTATGCAACACTCGGTGTCTTTAGTGATACTGCATTGTCATTCATGTCATATCATCGTCATCGCCATGGGTCTGCGTTGTGTGTGCACTGAGTGCACTCACTAACCTTGGTTAGACACAAAATCTTTGAGAAAGAAAATTCATCTCATTATCTTTTACCTAAACTTTGAAGCCGGATAACCGTCTCTGCCCCCACTCTGACATCTTGCAAAACAAAACAAGAACAAATTGAAACAACTTTATTATTTATGAATTATGCATTCCTATTTGGGATAACCAGCATCATCGACCAGCAGGATCCTTTTATGCGAGCGTGTTGACGAGGGGGATTGGCATTGCAGGTGTGTCTGTGTGGTCCACAGACGAACTCGCCTCCTGTGTGCCGCTCATCGCTGATCAGAACGTTACACATTCCTTCCTATGGAATATAACTTTGCCCCAGTGAAGCCACCACCATTATGCAGAATTCATTGGAATGGAACCGGAACTTGGTCCAACGTAACACCAGGAGCAGGCAAGCCCATTCGTCTATCACCAGGCATCACTTGAACTAAGGCAACCAATCAAAAAATCCACACCTCAATTTTTCTTTTTTTTTTTCTCAAAAGCAATTACCAACCCTCACTCTAGACATGACAGCTCAATGGGGGTTTGTCTGCAGTTCAAAGAATGCTCGTCAGATTCTTGCTCAACTCACAGCTGTTGGTAGCAGCGTGCTCGTGTCTTGCATATTCTAGCTGGTGTCTTGCAACCGCCAGCTGGCACGGCAAGAAATCGTTACCACATTATTTTTGTGTACCATTCTACCCCACACACGGAGGCAGAGTGTGTGGGGTAGAATGCACATGCTAATGCAATGCATTAGCACAGAATAGTATTACTCCCAATCCCCCCCCCATCTCTCAATCTACAGCAAACCAACAACACAAGTAATTTGTATACCTCGGCCTTAAATGAAGGTCCCGCAGCCTTAGTGTAAGGTCAAAGAAGCAGAGGCAGACTCATTTTTCTTTAAAAGCGCACAAATTCTACAAATGGTCAGGACTTGACCTACCGACCGGAACAGAACAACACTGGATCAGCGCCTCTGGAGAAAGATGGCCCATGTCGGTTAGGCTCATGTATGTTTTCACCTTTCTTGTGAGCCCTGCTGTTGTACAAGTCAACATGGAAGAACATCAAATAGATCTCTAAAACTCTATGGTTATATTCATCGTCATCACTACCGTAGTCTGGCTGACTGTTGGAGTGCCACTGAAGGCTTAACAATCTGCTCTCTCCATCTCTCTCTTAAGCACTACCTAATCGATCTTACAAAACTGCTGTAAGGGAGTTGTAGAAAGTACAAGAAGCAGAGGCAGACAACCCAAACGATGGCATGACAACAATCTACGAATGGTCAGCAACTCAGCACTTAACACTGGACAGGTGCCTATGGAGAAGGATGACCCATGTTGGTGCACATTCTGCTACAAGCAGAGAGAGTGTAATCTGATGGTATATTCACACCTCCTTTATTTTTATTTGGTATTTTTTTCCGACGTCAGCGCCGCTTGTCATCTTTATTGGATAGGATTAGTTGGAATTGGAAACTAGGTTAAAGAGATAGGGGTAGACAGACAAGCTGATGAGGGGAGGAGAACTGGTGGCACTGCCGGTGCTGCGGTAGACACAGCATCACTAACATGAATGGAGGAACGCTAGGTGCGGTGTCCATAACCACTCCGCCAGCGACACCCCCATATTCACGTTTCTTTACCACTGTAAGAGCAAATCCCGCAATTTGTGTTTGTCTTCACTTTTCACCAATATTACAACAGTTGTACAAGTGTGTTAAGTGCGATCGTGCCTCCAGAACGGCTTGTTCTATCGGATAAACGATCAGCAACTCTGCACCGCAGTGTGTGAGTGTGCACGCCGTGTTATTACTTCTTAATGGTTAAGTGTACCTCTTCTCTTTTCTTCCAGCGTTCAAAACCTCCTGGAAGTGATCAGGCATTCCCCACTGTGGGAATTTCTGTAAATCTTGGGCCTTTCCCAATTTTCAAATTCGGCTTGTAATTTTGTGGTCAGTGGTGGGGAGTAAGTAAGAATAGTGCGTGTGTGCGTGCATGGATGTGTCTATGTCTCTGTTGTCTTGTGTGTGTGTGTGTGTGTGTGTGAAGCACGCATAGATGCATGTGTATATTTGCTTCTGTGTGTGCATATCTGTGTATGCGTGTGCATCTAGCTGTCTATGTATGGGCTGTCATAGATGTGTGTCTGCTGTGAGCATGTGTGCGTGTGTGCGATTTTGTGCACGCATCTGTTTGTGAGCTGTGGTCCTGGACTCTGTTCAAACAGAGGGCATCTTGCGTTGCGGACAGACACAGGCACATGCACTTGAAGGAGGCACGTGCATGCACACAAGAACACAAGCCACACACACACACACACACACACACACACACACACACACACACACACACACACACACACACAGACATATTTCGGCCACAACATGCATGGGGTTTATTTGTCAGTGAAAACTGGGCACACACACATAAATATATAGGCAGTGTGGTGGAACAGTGAGTTGTGGGTGATGGTTGATCAGAGGCCGGAGTACCCCATCTGTGGCCAGGGTAAAATAAAACACAAACATGTTGATTTTATTTTAGAGAGGTCGTGGGGTAAGAGGGGGAAGGGGGGAGGAGAGAGAGAGAAACAGAGAGAAAAAAAGCATGAGAGAAAGTAATAATAAATATAAAAAAGCCACTGGTGCAGAGTTCCCTGTGGCTTGGCCTTCGAGCCTCGGAACAACCCCCCTCTCGCTGGGACCCTGTCCCTCGCCCCACCTCCCGCTACACCACTCACACACTGTTATCAAACCACTACGCTGGATGGAGAAAGGCGGAGAAAGGAAAGAGCGAACAAATGAGTGGAGTGAGAGAGAGAGAGCGAGGGGGAAAGAAAGAGAGGGGACCTTTTGAACTTCTTCTTCTACAGAAGGGATACTCTCTCTCCCACCCTTCTTCTTCTACTCCTTACACCCTCACACGCTCTTCTTGCCAACTACTCATCCCCCTCCCATGTTTTTACATGAAGGATGATGGCCCTTACTGAGAGATGTGTGTGCGTAACTACGTGTCTGTGTAGTGTGTGTGTGTCTGTGTAGTGTCTGTGTAGTGTGTGTGTGTGTGTGTATGGGTCGTGGGCCAGAGGACTTTTCTCTCACATGCATCAACCGCACCGCTCCCACTCCCTTGCTGGCTTCTCATTCGGTTTGGCTGTCTCCCGGCTGTCCGTCCATCCATCCATGTGCACCATCCTCTCAATCGCTTTCTCATTCAGCTTCATCCATCGCTTTCTTCCGAGATAACATACTTACCGGTGTCTCCTCAAACTCTCTTTGGACACAATAACCAGATGTTATCCAAATTGGTTCACAGTTTCAAAATTAGAACAATCGGGGGCGTGGTGGCAGAGTGGTTAGAGACCATGCCCCCCAGGCCACAGGCCAAGCAGCGCCGCGGATTCGCATACCCTCTCCAGCTTTTCTGCAATGTCTCCCCGCGACTCTTTCCGATTCAATCTTGTCACAATCTCTCTCAAGAAAGAATGAAAAACAACACTTACCCCCCAAAAAATAACATAAAGTTAGTAGTACAGAAATTAATAGTAATAATAGTAATAATATTAATAGTAATAATAATAGTATATAAGGAGAACAAGAAGATGTGGTAAAAGTGTGTGTTTGTGTTACATATATGTATGTACAACATTTCTATCATTTGTGTATAGCTACATGCTTTTATAGATGCCTGCCTTTAGTTATCTATCCAGCTCTGTCTCTCCCTCCTTCTCTCTCCCTCCCTCCATTCACAGAGTTCCACCCCTCCTCCTGGTCTTGCCCCTCCTCCCGCTGCTCTCCTCCGACCCGAGTCAGTAGTGGGCGGAGGAGGAGAGGAGAGGAGGCAGCAGTGGCTCGCTGCTCGGTGGCAGCAGCTCCAGTCATTTGCATGCGCAGACTTGCAGATGTGAGCCAGGAGTCTCCTAGGGCTGGTGGGGGTGGTTAAAGTGGGAGCCAGGGAGACCCCACTGACTGGGGCTAGGGGACACCCTGCAAGCCCCTTTTTCTTTTTTCCTTTTTAATGTTCCTTCTGTGAGCAGAGCTTGGGTGATGGTTTTTGCTATTTTTGTTTTATGTTGGTTTGCTTCGCTTGCAGCCGGACTGCTGCCTGCACCAACACAATTTTTGGTCTATTTTGTCCGTTCTCAACGCTGATGCTAAAGTGCATGACTTATGGGATTGTACTGCAGTGTGGATTCGCTTGTTTTGGTTTCTTGGACGGGAAGCACAGCTACCAGTGATTATGTTCCCCCCCCACGGAAATGGTTTGAATTTAATGGGTTGAAGGTCGCGGTGCTGCTAGCCACGGATACACACACTCCCAGGACCGTCCCAGGACACCGGTGTGGGTGCTGGAGGACGTGGGAACGCCATGAGTGTAATGCTGTGTCGCTGGGAGCAGAACAACTTCTCCATGAAACTGGTAGGAAGAGTGCACAGTCATGCTTTTTCTGCTGAGTTGAGTGAATGACGGGTATTGTCTATTTTTTACATCATTTCTCAGCTTTAACAGAATGCGCAGTTGTGCACCAATGTGGTTTATTATTCTCCAGAGGCTTCGTTCTGTTTAGGGTCGGTAGGTCGAGTTCTGACCATTAATAGATGTTTCTGCACCATTGTTTGCATTGCATGCCTCTGCTTCTTTTACCTTCCATTAATGACTTTTGAGGTTTTTGTTGATTATTTATTATTATGATCTGTGAGTCTGTTGATTTGTCATCCATCACATGAATATGTGATAGTTTATGTTGTCCAATTTTCACATTTGAGCAGTATATAAGAACACTGGTGTGTGTGTGTGTGTGTGTGTGTGTGTGTGTGTGCAAATGTTTGTATGTGTGTCTGCGTGTGCACATATATATATTTCCAGACTCATGTGCTGTTTTATTACCGAAATCTGTCACTCTATACACCTGCCCCTCATGTCTGCACCTGCACTTGGTCCTCCGAATTGGTCGTGGTTGAGCACCTTTCACTGCAGCCGCCATGAAAGTGTACATCATTTCCCATTTGAGATTACTAGAGTGTTGAATATATTTTAAAATAAAACAAAAAGAAAACAAAAACCAAACCAAACCATCAGAGCCAACACAGGCTGCCCCACTGCCACCATGGATGAACAAAGTCATTCATCAAAATTCTATCTGCCAATTTTTGAAACTAAACACTGCCCCAAAACCGTGATCTGGGCATTCCTACTATTTCTCTCTTTTTTCTGTGAATATGAGGTCATGCCAGCATGTCAATGACACGCCATAGAAATGATACGTCTCACCGCAGTGTAATTGCATATCTCTCCTCCGGGTGGTGAAGCTGCAGGCGTAGCTCACGACGATGAAGTGTATGCACTATGCAGTCATCACTACTCTTTCTCCAGAGGGCTCCACTATGTACACTCAGGTGCTTGACTGCTACATCAAAAAATAATGTGGGTTTGAGTGGAAGGGATGATATGTATAGACATATACTTCCTTGTCATCATGATAGTGTCACCATTTCACCATCTCTGCTTGTAGCAGAATGTGCACCAACATGGGTCATCCATCTCCAGAGGTGCCGATCCAATCTTGTTCTGTTTCGGTGTCGGTTGGTCGAGTCCTGACCATTCACAGATGTTGTCTGCCTCTGCTTCTTTTACTTCCCACTAATCCTTTGATATAGACTTTGAGATCGTTTTGGGAGCTATTTATATCCTACTTTTGTTCATTGTCATTATTGATTTGAGTGAGTTTGCAGAGTTATAATATTTCTCACATGAAACCCTCGTGCAGGTGGTTTTGGAATGTTTCAATTGTTTTACTCACTTTTGTTGTCCAATTTACACTCCTCCTCTCTTTCCTCTCTCTCTCTCTCTCTCTCTCTCTCTCTCTCTCTCTCTCTCCCACAGTCTCTCTCACACACAGCCTATCTCTCTCCACCTCTCCCTCTTTCTATCCCTCCCTCTCCCCTTCTCTCTCTCATAGTCTCTCTCTCACAGTCTATTTCTCTCCATCTCTCTCTCTCTCTCT
>OMKY01249421.1:2456-14770 GCA_900302395.1 Bregmaceros cantori | reverse complement strand
CTACTTTTTTCCCAAGATCGAACACCCCTAATATACAACACAATTACAATATTGAACATTCTCCAGGTCCCAGCAAGTTAAGTTGCGATTGGCTATGTACCTGTTGTAGCCTTGTATTGTAGTCTAACATACGGGTGCATTGTCTTGCACCTTGTACTAAGAGTGTTGAACGGGCTTGGACTTTTTGTATTTTCCAGGGAACAGAAACGAAACCAGAAACGTTATTATTTTTTATGTTCTGTAACAGGAACATTGATTTAAAATTAAGAAGGCAAGCGATTAATTCCGGTTTTATTTCGCTCCTCAAAGTTTTCCTTAAAACTCGCCGTGGTCTGTACCATAGATGTGGGCTGCTCTGCCAGTCTCTGCTGCCGTGCGTCTTCCCTCCCCAGCCCTCTACAGTGCGGCCTGTCTGGTGTCCCGCCGCTGTGCGCCTTCCCAACCGCGCCCACCACAAGCGTCAACTTGAATTGAAACACTGCCTGGCACAACTTGTGTGTTTCAGGAAGAAAATTAACCGTTCCGGGATCAATATTATTATTATTATTATTAGGGGTGCACCGATCACGTTTTTTTGCTTCCGATCCTGATCCCTTAATTTTAAGGATCGGCCGATCCCGATCTCCAGTACCGAGTCCCGATCCCCGATACAGAGTCCCGATCCTGCAAAAATTGGTAGTACTAGTACCCAACCTAATTGGCACAATTGTCAATTTCAATAGTCATTTTCAACTAACTGAAGTAATGAACAATCATTTGGCAAGCTCCCCGACAATATTTTTATTGATTGAACTCATAACCGGTTATAATTCCGTTTCTGTTCGGAATGAACTGATTGGCGAAAAATATTGGTTCAAAGCCTTGTTGTTATTACTGTGTTGTGTCACAATGTTCAGCGCAATAATAGCATATAGATTTATCCTAGCTGAGGGGGGGGGGCGGCCGAGCGGGTAGACGGCGCGTCCCCCCAGACCATGCGTCGAGCAGTGTTGCAGGTTCAAATCCCCTGTCCGGCTTTTCTGCAATATTCCCCCGACTCTTCATCCCAGTTTCCGATCACTAGCTCTCTCAATAAAGAACGAGAAACGGCGCTTGCGCCCAAAACATAACTAAAAATGATAGATTTATCCTAGCTGCATAATGGTGTGGCTTTAAATTCCTCCCCAAACGGCTGTGTTCTCCAGGCCCGTGTGGAGAAGCTGCCCTTCGCTTCTCTGCAGCCGGCGGTGTCTCCAGGGACGGTGGTGGTGGATCTGAAGTGGAACCCTGCCCAGAGCTCCATGCTGGCTCTGTGTCTCTCTGACGGCAGCATGCAGGTGATGGAGGTCACCCAGCAGGTCTCTCTGACGGCTCAGCTCCCTGCCAGCAGTGCCATCACCTGCAGTATGTCTACACCTTCGTATTCTACATAGTTTACACTCGGACATGTGTGATTACTAGTGTCCAGGGCTCCGAACCGGTTCAAGGAACAATAAGCGAAAACCGAAAACGAGCAGAATTTTACGGAATTTCTCTAGGAGTGGAAGCGGAAACAAAAAAATATTTCTTCAAATGTTCCGGAACAGAAACGGAACATTATGAAATCCACAAAACCGGATAAAAACGTTTTTTTCCGTTCTCTATATTTTAGCATATCCTATGTCTGTGTGACCATTTTCATCCGCTTTCACTGTCAGTCGTCAACCTCCATGCATCTGGGGCTCTATCTTGTGGACAAACGAGAAGGCGAACGTAATGGCGTTAATACAGTTGTACTGAAGTTTGAAAGTCCACCAAAAATATTTTGTATATAAACTACATCTAAACTTAACATTGTACAAATATAAGGAACTTTAAGAACGAACGAAAAATTGTGTTCAGGACCGATATTTTGGTGGTGGAACGGTTCTGAGAACAAAAACGTTAAATATAAACCTGCCTGAACCGTTCGGAACGGAACGTTTTCAAAATTATTTTGTTTTCAAGCCCTGCTAGTGTCTGACAGATCGGGTGGATTGCCCTAATGTGGACCCTTTTTTAAAAATCTTTCTAATGTGGAGCTTAGGTGGCCCACATTAGGCAGTGGCCCACATTAAGGCCATCCACCCTATATCGACACCGATGAAGGGTTTATGACAATACGTGGGCCTCAACACGTTCAAATGTTTAATATTTTAAGACGGTAACGTATAATGTGATAAGATGTGATTCTTAAATAAAGACTCTACAGCAATCACCACAATCAATGTGACTAAAATGTGAAACCATGTCATAATTATATCAGTGCTAAATACCACATTTCAAAGTTTGTTTTCATTGCAGCTCTACTATATACAACTATGACTATAGTACAATATATTATAAAAACAATTATATACATACAACCGATATAAATACAGCACATCGTTTGCGTTGTGAGCACAATACTAGTAATTACAGAATTGTACCATTGCACATCAGTCTGTTGTGATGTGTAAATGTTTGATTCTACCTACAGTTTGCTGGAGTCCCAAAGGGAAACAGGTGGCTGTGGGGAAGATGAACGCTACAGTCAGCCAGTACACCCCAGTAAGTTTCTTCATTGTTATGTCTTTAGTACCTCTGCGAGCAAAGCTGAGTGATATGTTCTGTATAAAAACTGAAACTATTGTTAGTGCCATTAAACATTCAGATTCTGCAAATTTTTTTTGTAATGTTTTTTTTCAGCCCATTCAGACTGGTTTTTCCAAGCTTTATTTATTAGGGTTAGCGGAAACAGGTGAAGATGGGGGGTAGACATGCGGGAAATACGTTGGTGGCAAGATTCGAACCACCGACTCACCGGGCCATTGAAGCATATGTATGCTTCCCAGCGCTCTGCCTAACCAACTGAGCTACTGGGCAGCACAGATTCTGCAAAAATTCTAAAGACATGACCGGACCAGAGCCCAGAGTGACTCCAGAAGGGCAAGAATTGGGACTCGTCTCCACTTTAACGTCATTTTTTTCTTCTGATAGGATTAGGCAGAAACTGGGTTGAAGAGATGCAGGCGGGGGGGTACTAGGCACTCGCTCACACGATAGTGCAGTGTCGGCCACCACGCCGCCCTATAGATCTAGAACCGCCGCCACTATAGATCTAGATGTCTCTGCTGAGCGTTTTGGACCTGGTCATCAGTAATGATATCAGCTTTTCTGGAGGATTTCAGATGCACAGTGTGCTGCAGACTTGTGCTGTCTGGTGGTTGGGATTTATATTGCTGCCAACCATTAATAGATGCCATTTTCAAGAAACCCAAAGCACTTTACATCATAAAAAACGAAATGCGGTCCGCGTTGGCCGAGTGGTTATGGACACCGCACCCAACGCGACCCCCATTCATGTAAGTGGCGCTGTGTCTACTGAAGCGTCTGCAGTGTCGCGAGTTCGACTCTGCAACCCAGTTTCCGACTAATCCTATCCAATAAAGATAGAAAAACGGCGCTGACGCCGGGAAAAATAACACACACAAAAAAAACGAGATAAAAGTTAGCTTCCAAAAGCCTGAATAAACAGGTGCCTGTTCAGTGCGGACTTGAAGAGTCTACAGTCTGTGCCTGGCGAATGTCACAGGGGACAGAGTTCCAGAGAGCAGGGGCAGGCACGCTGAAAGCACGGCCCCCGGAGGACCGCCTTTTACTGGGACAGGCAGTGAGGAGTACCAACACTTGCTTGAGGTTATCCCATATTACTCTTTTGATATAACTATTGCTGTTGGTATCGAACAGACCTTACAAGAGAAGAAGGTGATCCCGTGTCCTACCTTCTACACCTCTGATCCTGTCAAAGGTGAGTTTGTTATTGACCTGCTAAAACTTCTTGTGTGTTAAATCGGTTGTTTTCTTGCTTCAATAATTTATCAACAATTAACTACTTTGGCCGCAACCATTTTTTTTACACAAAATAATGTGTATGGGGGTACATCAGATACAGCAACGTTACTACTTTCTTGAGAGGATTTGTGACATTCTATATTCTGAAATATGTCTCGTGACACCAGTTTTCCGTCAAAGTCTGTGGCGCTGAAAAAGTTAATTGGCAACACATTGCTGGATTTTCACTTTAAAATTAATACTGTGCCATAGACAGAACAGTCATCTGTGTGTTTGTGATTGTATCTGTGAAGCCACACAGAGAGAAGAGTCAAGACTCTTGTTTATTTTTTAAATAAATGTTTGAAATTCAAGTCCACACCGCTGCCTTTAGTTGCATTACTTGCATATGACGTACCCATTGCAGGGTTTCGGGGTAGGGGGGGATATAAAATAAAAAAATATATATACTGAGCAAGAATCAATCTTCAATATAGTTTTTACGTTTTTTTACCCAGTCCCAGTGAAAACCATATTACTTGTAAATTGTGTTGCTGTAAATGGCTGTAAATGGTGAAGTTATTTTTCTTCCAGTGCTGGACGTGCTGTGGCTCAGGACCTTTGTGTTTGCTGTGGTGTACGCTGCTGCTGACGGCTCAGTGGAGACTCCGCCTGACCTGGTGGTCATCACCCTACCAGTCAGTACAACCTCATCAATTCTTAGTGGGAGAGGTGGCGATCGCAATCATAGTGTACATTGCGATATTTTGTCCCACAATGAGATTTCTTGATCGTCTCAGCCCTACTCTCTTGCGTCAATCTAATGTCGACTTAGGGCTGTGTGATTTTTGCCAAAAAATAAAATCCAGATTTTCATACTTGAAATCTCGATTTTCTATTAAATTTCGATTTCCTGAAGAAAAGCCAAAAATATCAAAACCAAGAATTTTGTATTTTTGTTTAAACTTGTCTCCTTATTTAAAATAAAGGTAAAGAAGAACTGTTCCTAGAGTATGAGGTTAATGAGTTCATATTTTATACCACATATCTTTTTTACCGATATAACTAGAAACCAAATTATCGATAGTGCTGCTATAATAAAATGTTAATCCAACCAGCCCTGCAACAATATGCTACACCATTCAAGTTAAAATGAAATTCCGATTTGACAATTTCCCTTTTTCTTAAATAAAGTGGACATTCTTCCCTTGTGTTTCTCTGTACACAGAAAAAGGATGAGAAGACAGAGACGCGCTACCTGAACTTCAACGATCCAGTGTTTGGTAATTGCGTGGAGAGACAGCACCACTACTTCCTCAGCCAAGTGGAGGACTGGTACGAACGGAGTACACCACAGTCTGGTGTTCAAAGTTTTGAATAAATCCCAGAAATATCTGGGACAAATCCGTCCATCTGTTCAAAAGTTAGAAGGATCTGCCACGGCGGCAGCACATGCAAAACCATTACATCCCCCACGCTCTGCGTTTCGGGGATATAAATAGTGAATTGGTGAATTGGTGTCTATGGCTTACTCCTACCAGGGGTACTTGGGAAGCGGCTCACGCCAGGGAGCGTTTCCCATAATGATGTGCCTCACTCTGTTTTCAGAGAACTGGGGTTATATAAATAACCTTACGTTTCTCCTCAATTCAACCGAAATAAAACCAGGATGAACATGCAGGTTTGAATACATTCTTTCTCATAGGTAATCCTCAGCAAGCCAGGTGGGTACCAGTTGACCATGGCGAGCCAGAACCAACGAATCATCCACCAATCGCACGAGATTAGAAGGATCATTGGGTCCGGTAAAACCAGGGGCGAACGTGGCAATCAAATCGTGTCAATCAAATCGTGTTCAGAGTACAGTAGGTAGGACTAGAGGCGTGATAACCAAACTCCGCCCACGTCTCTCATAACTCATACCAAACTCCACACACGTCTCGATTCGAATACTACGATTGGTCAGCCCGTATGTGGACGACGTCTGCCTGATTTGTCCAGACCTATAGTACCACCTGGTGGCGTGTGATGCGTGGGCAATTTGTTGGTTCTGGCCATGTGTAACCATGCACCAAATAACCATGGATAAAAACTATAAAACATAGTCATTGCTATTCACATTTTGACTTCTTTTTTTAATCACCCTAGACTATTGAAATGTGTTTGACGTGTTCTCTTCATGTGAAAGTGGATGAAATGAGGTACTCCTTTTTTGCAAAAAGGGGTGTCCAGGACTCCAGGCACTACATGTGATTTTTATAAAAATGTATGAATAACAAATTCAACTTTTTTATTGCTGAACACTCTCGTGCAAAAAAAATGGCGGACGATCACAAACCGACAGAGCTGTGATGTCTCAAAGCATGTTAGGGGGCGCTGTATCGATGGCGATACACAGGTCCCTGAGGTTTGACGAGGATGAGAGGAAACCTATGCGTTCTGGACTGCCAATCTTGATCCAATCAGGAAAAATAGTCAATTGAAATAAAGAAGCGAGTGTCGATCCTGGTCACACAATCGGGTTTCTCTGTTCCCAGGGACGTTGTGTTTGCCACGTCGGCTGCTGCTACTGAAGCCTGTGTGATTGCCAAGGACAAGGTGAGGCTTTGGTGTGATGTTAGATCTAATGATTTCCACTTGCTTTCAGGCAGTAATGAGTAACGGTAGTTATTGCTGCTTCACAGTTAGAGCTAGAAGCACTCGGAGAGTGCAAACCTGTGCCAAAATCGTAGTTTGTAAGTATTGTATCACAATACAAACAATTGTATTGTTTGTATCCAGTTCCGTGCATTACTTTTTCAGCTATCCTGGTGACCTGGTGCTTGGCGCAGGTTATGTTATTTGTGGTGTCCTAATTCCCCTGTACACTAATGGGAAGTGGTCATCATATCTATCCAATATTTTTAGAAATGTCTTTCTATATCTTTCTCTGCTCCATGTACATTTTCTGCAGTACTCCATTGAATGCTCTCAAGTTTGGGTAATAACTTTGCAGAGTTATGGTGGCATGCAGTGCAAATTAAGAACGTGAAAAGATGTCAGTGGAATTAATGTTCTATATATTTGATAAAAAATAATGTACCTTTTTCATTTTCCCATTTGTCACCATGGAATCAGCAGGCCACCAAACATTCCATACATCACTGGGTATTTCCAATTTGTTATGAGTCGTGCTTTGAGTAGCGTTATATAAATATTATGTACAGCAGAGAGAGCAGCAGCTCTTAGTAGTTAAGCGTCTTTGAGTGATTAGAAAAGTGCTTTATGAAATGTATTATTACCTGCGCCAGGGCGGAGCCCGCTAGAGCAGGTTACGTTTTCACCCACATTCGTTTGTCCCCTCGATAGCTGAAAAAGTTGAGCACGGATCTGGATGAAATTTTGCAGAGTTGTTGGAAATGCCTAGAAGTAACATTGCTCTGCACGAAAAGTGCTCTGATTTGATATTAATGGGTGAACTGTGAACGTTCGCCGCGCCGTGTTCTCCCACAGCTGCGCCCGAGACACATTAGTCTTCCAAACAGCCGATGCCATTTTTGACCGGCGGTGCCATTTCTAAACGTTTCCCATCGCGTTCGGGATGTTTCGGAATTGAAACATGGCGGCAGGACAGCACAGCGGCAGTGTGCCCGACTCTTACACCAACGTCCCGAGTTCGAATCACGTCATGAGTACTTCTTTGCGTCCATTTTTTTTCCAACCTGCAAATTGCGCTTTTTGTTGTTTTTTTTTATTTAGGTTAGACTTGATTTAGGGGTTAGATTTAGGGGTTAGGCACAGTTTTGCAATCTCTGAGTGCTTCTAGTTATTATTATTATTATTATTATTATTGTTATTATAGAACTTCTGTTCTATAATAATAATACATTTCTTCTGTTATCCTTTCTCTTTGCTCTTCTTTCTCTTCGTGTTAAGTCTCTGAAGAGTGAGGAATGTCCCATCATGTGTTCCACAGAACCAGTGGGAGCTGTGGTTGTTGGATGGAGAGAGTCGAGCAGAGTTCCCCACCGCCAACAGTGATGACACGCTGCCTCTTGGCCTCGCCATTGACTACACCAACCTGCAGGAAATACAAATCAGTATGTTTTTAAATACATCATCAGTCTTTCAGCTGTCGGCTTTTAATCCATCGTCCTGGCCTCTATCGACCTCTAGATAAACCAGAATCAGAATAAAGATTATTGCCATTGTCAATGATACAAGTTCACAGACTCGATTTTTTTTCCGGTGAACTGTGCCAGAGACGTAGTGCAAGAGTATTTGGAAGAGCAAAGAAACACAATAAATATATGGTGCAATAATGTCATACAGTTATTAAGTCCGTGGGCACCAGGCCATATGGCAACAATAAACCATGCCACCAAATAACCACAGATTAAACATATCAAACATTGTCATTGCTAAACACATTTTAGCTCCTTTTTTTCAAACCCCCTAAGCTTTCACCCTAGACTATTGACATATTTTTATGATGTGATTTCCCCCGCCCCCCGATATAAAATCACAGCTTTACTCGATTCTAATGAAATTGCACACAGAAGAACTACAACTCCCAGTGGTCAGGCTGATATCATTCAACCTAGCGGAACTCTCAAAATGGTGGCGCAGTGATGTCAAAAGCCGACGTTTCTTTATAATGGGAAAAAAATCCTTTGGTGCCGGCAGGGTTAAATACATTAGTCCGGCAATATTGTTAAGAACAGGTCAATCAGATAATGGTGGGGGTAGACTATTAAGGGAAGTTGGGGGGTGGAGGGGTGTGACGAGTGAGAGAACTGAGGATGGGGGTGGGACTACTTCCGTAGAGCCATTGGTGGCAAATTTGGGTCGTTCAGGAGCCGTTTGGCAGCGGTATAAATACTTTTCTTGTGGCATGTGAGGTTGGGAGCAGTGTGAATAGATGGTGACCAGGGTGGGAGGGATTGGAGCCGGTCCAACCCGCACGTTTCTGTCTTCTGGAGGAGTACAGTCAATGGAGGCCTTTGCAGTCTCTATGGAGCTCTAGATACGTTCTGTGTAGTCTCTATGGAGCTCTAGATGTGTTCCATGTAGTCTCTGTGGAGCTCTAGATACGTTCTGTGTAGTCTCTATGGAGATCTAGATATGTTCTGTGTAGTCTCTATGGAGCTCTAGATAGGTTCTGTGTAGCCTCTATGGAGCTCTAAATACGTTGTGTGTAGTCTCTATGGAGCTCTAGATACGTTGTGTGTAGTCTCTATGGAGCTCTAGATACGTTCTGTGTAGTCTCTATGGAGCTCTAGATAGGTTCTGTGTAGCCTCTATGGAGCTCTAAATACGTTGTGTGTAGTCTCTATGGAGCTCTAGATACGTTGTGTGTAGTCTCTATGGAGCTCTAGATACGTTGTGTGTAGTCTCTATGGAGCTCTAGATACGTTGTGTGTAGTCTCTATGGAGCTCTAGATACGTTGTGTGTAGTCTCTATGGAGCTCTAGATAAGTTCTGTGTTTCTCTTCCCTCCCACCAGCTGAGGGGAAGAAGATCCCAGCAGCCCCCATCATGCTGCTGCTGTCCACCGATGGTGTGTTGTGCCCGTTCTCTCTCATCAACCTCCAGCCCGGACTGAAGAGCCTGGTGGCCGCCCCTATAGCCCTTCCTCTGGAGGGGGAGAGGACTCCTCTGGCAGGTACTGACTGGTAGATGGTACCGTATTTTTCACTGGACTATAAGTCACATTTAGAAAGCGAGAGGGAATCGAGATCTGGATTGTAAAAGGAAAGGTTTGGGCGAATTCTATGTAATTTTATGAGGAACGGAAAGATTTCTTCAACTGTTCTGGAACAGAACCGGTTCAGGACCGATATTTTGGTGGTGGAACGGTTTAGAAAACGTTGAACATAGGCCTGCCTGAAACGCTCAGAGTGGAACTTTTTAAAACAGCCTACAGACTTGTGTGTTTTTTAAAATACATTTTAATATTCATTAGGATAGGGGTAGTACTGCGGAGCGGCCAGCGGGATAGTTTTGTTTCATTCACCCCGCTGCCTCTGCCCCACCACGCAGCCAATGGACTCAAACATACAAAGAATCGACATGTAATAGAAAGTCCCTAGGGACAACTGGGGTGAACCTGGCTGTAATCTCAAGTGTAGAGCAACTGTAGAAAAAGCTTGCCTCTTGCCGGTCAGCAAGCCACACACAAATTCAATTGCTCCCTGCAGCCACAACGTGTATACAGCCGTGGAATCGCGGAATTAAATATCCCCCGCCCGCTCGACCTGCACTGCGTTGAAATTCGAATTCATATATTTGCTGCGCTCTGAGTGGGTGCGTGGGCTGCGCTGCGCGGTGGGCCATGCTCCGATGACTGCAACACATTTATTTTTTTTGCGTTGCAAAAGAAAAAATGAATGTAAAAAAAGTGATTATTAAAAGATGGAGTGCATATCGTCCTCCGTTCCAGCTAAACTGCTGTGAGGTTCTGGTGGACCAAAGTTCTGTCCTGACTCCTAACTCTAGGATGTGTCTTTGCAGCGTTCCCAGCGGCTGCTCCTCTCGCAGAAAAGCCTCCAGCCCCCGCGTTCACCGCCCCGACTCCTGTTCCCGTCGCCTGCTCCACACCCTTCAGTGCAGCACCCCCCGCAGCCCCCGCTGCTGCTGCTGCCGCATCCACCGCTTCTTCGGCCTTCTCCTTCACACTGCCCTCCTCTCTCACCTCCTCTGCTGCCCCGCCCGCCTTCTCCCTGGGTGGCCCCACCGCCCTGGGTAGCTTGGGTGAGATGTTTTAAGAGATCTATATTTTCTTTATTAGGATGATCACACTTTTTCAGCCCACAGTAGAGCTAGGTGAGGTGCAGTTCATTTCAATTGCTTAACATATTAAATACTTTGACCTTTGCCCACCAGAGGGCTAGAATAGAATGCGTTGACATTAACGGCAGTCCCTGGACTAGAAATGAAACCATCACTCAACACTAGAGGAAAAAAAAAAGCTTTGAAAAAAAAACAATTGACCAATGCCTAAAATGTCCTAGATATATCAGACATGCGTGGTATACTTTCTAGGTCCAGAAAAAACATGAATATGACCAAAAAAGTGTCAACTTATTGAACATCAATATTAATTCAGTTTTATTTAGTCCCAAGTTGCAGAACAATAAATAGGCTTATAAAATTCTAAAATATATTTTATTTATTTATATTATATAGTTAACAATTTAATTAAAAGTGTTCTCTGACTGGTTCAAGGCCAAAAATCACAACACATAACATTATTTAGGCTAATGATTAAATATAAAAAGATGGTCTTTCAATATTTAATGTCATTTTTTTTATGTTTAATTAAATTAATCTTGAATCAATTTTATGAATAGTGAGTGTTTTTTTTGGTTGTCTTTTCTGACAACATCTTTAGTTTGAGTCTTCATTCAAGAGGAGTGGACTGTTATCAGTGTCTGCTGCTCCTCATCTTCCTGACGCTCACGTCAACGTTCATGTCAATAATGAGTCTGATGCTCAATGATGTATTCAGTGAACTAATGGCCGTTTATCTTCAGGTACGTCCACTCTGGCCCCGGCGACCTCTACCCCGGCGGCGACCTTTGCCCCCAAGCCGACCACAACCAACGCCACCCTGTCTGCGTTCTCCTTCAGCACCCCGTCCTCCACCAAACCTCCTGTCGCCTTCAATCCACCTGCAGAGGCCAAGCTCAACCTCAACGACCGGTGAGATACCGTTAAGGGCTTTAGCCGGAAAAGCCAGAACCACCAGATCGTTCACACACTGCATTGTTGGTCTGGATTAAACGGGTTTGAGAAAGGGGAGGATCCAAATCAAGTTATCAAATCACGTTGGCTGTGTCCGAAATCGTTCCCTAGCCCCTACTCCCTATCCCCCATATAGTGCACTCACTTATAGTGCACTCAACGGCAACTGCTGAGATTTCGGACACTAGAGTTGGCGCTGTCAAAATTATTATAAAATATAATTATAAAAAATATAATTATACAATCATCAGAAAAAGTCAGAAATACTTACATTCATAACTATTTGCCGTGGTCGGTCGCTATTTACTCCCATCGTAGGGTACATCCGGTGCTCACTACATTTCGCGGTGCATTGTGGTATACTTTCAGTGCACTACTAGGGTACATGGAGAATTCGGACACCCCTGGAAAATGGGAGAAAATCGCTCACTATATGGGGGATAGGGAGCGTTTTCGGACACAGCCAGTGCATTAGGCGCGACAAGTGGCAGGGAGTAGGCGGAGAATTATTAAGAACAAAAACAAAACAAAAACACAGCAAACTAAATGACACCGGGCGTGACGTTCAGACACCGGAAGTACCCCCGAACTCGTCTATTGGATGGGAATCTAAGAAACGGGATGAAGAATGGGGGAGGTGGACATGTGGGGAACAGAACCCACGACTCCCTGTTTTTTTAGGGAGGTGCAATGCCTGACAGGCTGTCTGATTGGTCATCAGCTATTGTGATGTCAGGGCAGTTACATTGCTGTCCCTTTGGCCCATAGCACCAGCCCCT
>OMKY01249420.1:0-10371 GCA_900302395.1 Bregmaceros cantori | reverse complement strand
GCCCCCCTCCCTCCCTCCCCTTTCTCCTCCCATCCATCTGTGTTGTAATTCCAACGCAGTGTGTAGATCTTAGCCAGGTTGAGCCAAGGCAATGGAATACACGCTTTTGGTAACATGCACATTCCAGCCGGGCCCAAGTCCTAGGAATGTTGTTAGCGCAGATTGCTATCATTAGCATCATAAACAAGCCATTCACTGGTTGAGATGGTTGCTAATGCCTCTGTTGACCAAATTTGTGTTTGGGCTTGTCCCAAATGTCTTCAGCTTTTTTCACAGTACTTGTTTTATGATAAAGCATATCAATATCATTTCATATTAAGGCTAAAATATTTCAAGATGGCTCACTTGCAAACATTTTTTATTATATTTTATGCATCATTCTATTCTCTATAAGAGGTAAATTAACTGAGATTATGTCAAGATTCAAGATTATTATTATTCGTCCCAAGGGACATTTGTCTTGGACATTCACATAGCTGGCACATAACATACAAAGCATGATGGCACACTCGCTTGTACTATACAAGGCCACTGTAAAAGGCCCCTGCGATCAACAACATCAAAATGCATTAGGAAGCTCTGAATTTGGTCTTTCGTGATACCTCGGCTGAAAAAGGGTAGAAGGATTTGTGCCAACATGTCAAAGACCTCCACCAATGCCCTTGACGACCAGGAGAAAGCGACGAAAATAAGCCTCAAGGAAATGAAGCTGTCCATCGAGACCCTCGGGATCGGACTCAAAAACCTGGCCCAGGGACTAGAGAACCAACACGGGAACCTTAACGCATGCGCGGTGTCGCTCGACCACAGACTTTGCTCCATGATCTCAAAAATTGACTCTGTAGTGGAGACCTCTCGACGGCAGGAATTGGCGTGAACTCACCCCCAGTGAGTTGAACTCCAGTGTGTTGCAATGATTAATGACTCTGTACTGTCTGTTCTTAAATAAAATTCATTCATTCATTAATTTACTGCACTGAACTACTCTCTGTTGTCCCATTATGAATGTTTATAAAATAAATATTAAAAACAGATTACAACAGAAATAGGACACTTACCGCCTGTTTAACGCAACAGAGTGTTTCATCCGCTTCGGCTGTCTGATTGCGAGCGCAACACTCGGCAAAGAGCTGCTCCGCCAGGTTAACAGCTGCCGCCTTCCGTTTTTGCTGCCCGTAACCGGTAACAGCCGGGAAGTAGTCGGCAGGGTAGTGAGGCCGGTAGCTGTTATGAAGACAGATTTCCCGGACATTGGAAGGCGTGGGTCGCCCTGGAGGGAACTGCACATCATATGTTTCCTGAGGAAAACCTGTGGCAGTCGCAAATGAGATGAAAATGGGTGGCAAGTGGTAAGTGTAAGAGAAATCATGACAAAATAGCAACATGACAAAACAGCAGCGGAACTCTGCTTAGCACATAAAGCTTATTGAGAAGGCGTATATTTTAAAAATTTGGTCATCATGCCAAGTGCTGCTACGATTATTTCAATAGTCGAATAGTTGCCGATTATTGAAACGATTAGTCGATTAAACGGTTTGATGTTTTTCCTTTAAAAATCCCCCAAATATTCCCAGTGACAGGGGAATTAATCTTGTCAGTCTTGTCGATTAATTTCATAATCGATTAGTCATCGATTAATCGACTAATAGTTGCAGCACTAATTATGAAGATTAGGAGAATGAAGATTGTGAGAAAACTCTGATGTCTTGTAAAAGATCTGCACTGGTTTTAGTTTCAGCATGCATCAGTTTGCTGTAATATTTCACTAGTGAGCCTTGTGCTGTTAATTCTACATATAGGCTGGATTGCCCTAATGTGGGCCATTTTTTGCAACTTCCTAATGCGAGGCAGTCAGCCGCCTAATATGGGACAGTGAAATGTAGTGTTCAACAGTTGAACTTAATGTCATGACACATTATCATAGTTTGATTTTACCATAGTTTCACTGACATTCATTAATTTAGGGAGGAGCCAGAGGCACTGGAGCCTAGGCAGTGACCCACATTAGGGCAATCCAGCCAACATGCAAATTCTGTACTTTCAAGTTTCAGCATCTTCAGAGCATCTGGTCTGACCGTGGAATGAAACTATTGGGGTTAAAGGTCACGGCTCAGTCTCTGTCACCTCTACCTTACTGAGGTCAACAGTTCAGTACTCAGGATGCCCTCAATAGGAAGGCATGCCTTGATAACGATCAGGGCTACCACTGCTCTGACCAATAACAGTCATACAGTGATAGTTCACTGCCTGTGCAGGCCCAGTTGGTTGGTAACAGATTACAGTAATGACTGCATCGCTGTACTACATGGCTATAATTGCTGTGAGACCAATTTATTAGACACCGGTGCAACATTGCAACCCAATGTGTTATTCCATTTCTCCCCATTACTATAAAACTGGCAGCTATTTTTCATTATAAGTTGCACTAGTGTTAAGTAGCTGTTAAGAAAAAGGTTATTGAGCTGAGCAGTATACACAGACAGTCAATTATAACAGACAGTAGGCTATACGCTGCACACAGTTCTGTGTGTGTAGCATTTTCCTACATATCATAGACTATTCTTTTCTTTTTAACTCTTTATTCAAGAACAGAAATATATTGAACAGTGTACACACACACACACACACACACACACACACACGCGGTTAGCATTAGTTTCTACCGGTTGGACAAAAGGTTCATTCTGTTGAAGTCTCCTTTTATTATAAAAAAAAGAATAGAATAAAATAAATAATTTATAGTATAGGCTCAGTAGTGATATGGGTCTCTAATTGCTGAATTGTTCTCTGTCTTTGCCCCCATTGGGGATAATTTGTATTATTGGTGCTTTCCACAAGGGTGGAATCTCACCTGTGTTCAGGGTATGCGTAAATTATTAAACTTTTAGCCGTGGAATAAACTAATCCCTAAAATCTTTGTAGAATGGGAACTAAAGCCGTATTTATTTAATCAACTTATTTTTTAAATTGCTGCCCTAATCTCCTCTACCATAATTTGAGAATTTAGCTTCTCATTCTGTTCTCTTCTATTTTCCGTAAGTCCATTTGAAAAACTAGTGATCTGCTTTTCAACCTCAGAATATGATTGAGAGTATAGTTTTAGTTATTTTTTAGTGTTACCCACCCCAGTTCTGCAGGCTATAACTAAAGAATGGAAACAGGTAGAAACAAGCATTTTTTTTTTCTGATGATAATGTAATAAAATAATAATAATACTATTTGTTATGTGTTTTGTTGACAAAAACACAGAGCTTAGTCTTCTATGGGTCTTGAAAAACCACATATATGTTGGAAAAAACCCTGGCACTGGGACGTGCCAAATTTGAAACGGGCTGTCACTGAATGACTGTGGAGGTATGGAGAGTAGAAAAAATGATCAAGGTATAATTGTCGATGTGCAGCTACTCTGGTGTACCAAAACAGACGGACGCGGGGACAGGATGGGACATTGTCTCAGTTTCCTGATCTCTCTCTGGCTCTAGCTGGGAAGCTTGTCGCTTTTTCTGGGTGCAACAGGGGAAACCTTAAAATGAATTAATATATCTGGCCTCATCCATCTCACAGTCAATCATGGCCTCCTTCACTGATGTCATTTGGTCTAGTATTTCTGGGTATCGTCTGCCTATGCTGATGCTCTAATTCCCTCAGCCTATTGATCTACCAGAAGTCCCTCTGTGTATATTTTCATTGAAAATATGGCGTCAAATGAAAATATAAACTTATAGTGCACAGTCCAATTGGATAAGCATGAACCAAAGCTTATGTTAATTCCTGAAATAAATGGTGGTGTTCATTTTTTTTCCCCCAAAGAATGTGATGGACTTACTACTACGTGGTCCTGGTCGGTCACCCTCAGTTCTCCGCTGCATGATGTCTAGAAGCACATGCACACAATTGGGAATTGTCATTATATGGAAAAATACATGCTAACATTTAGGATGGAATGCCCTAATGTGAGGCATTTTTTGCATCTTCCTAATGTGGGACACGTGTTGAACAATGTTAGACCTATTACCATAATTTACTTTTACCATAGTTCCACTGACATTCATTAGTTTAGGGAGGAGCCAGAGCCCCTGGAGCTTAGGTGTCCCACATTAGTCAGTGGCCCACGTTGAGACAACCCACCCTAAAAATAAAATATTTTGAGTAGAATTCAGACTTTCAACAAATACTGTGTGAATCTCAATTGTAGAATTGCTGAAAGGTAAAGAAAAAAAGAAACAATATTTGTGGGCATGTTACAAGTGTTCCATTACGAGCACACAAACGACAAAGACAGCGCACTAGATAGGCAAGGCAAGTTCCACATTTTGTTTTTGCATTCTATCCCACACCACGGTCTAGGAGGAGTCCACGGCAACACAAGAATGTTGCCTAAAAAAGGAACAGAAGGGATCTGGCCAATGTTGTAAATCACCCCATGCCCTCCAGAAATGTCCCACCTCATCCTCACTCCCAGAAGTATTCCAGCTACAGGACTACACTAACTTCAAGTGGCAAAAAGTAAGAACAAGTTAGTCTAGTAATCATATTCATAGGCTAAGCACAACCAGTAGTTCAACCATAAATGACGAAAAGTCAAGAATCAAGCAGCCTAATGGTCAGCACTAGTGAATAATAAAAACAATTAATAATCTGGTTATTACATAATATCCCATCCGGTCACTGTCATTTGTGGGGGGGAACTTGCTTCTCACTGAACTTCACATGTTTTGTGACTGTAGTCTGCTTAGTAACTTCCCAAGGCATAATGTAGCAAAACAAAGAGAGTTTCGGCTGGAGTGACCAAAATAGTTAAAACTAGAAGCACTAAGAGATTGCAAACCTGTGCCGTAGTGGTAAAAAACATAGTACTGTTAGTACTAGCAGTATGTCTGGCAACCCATTATCAATGCATGTATTCATGGAGTAGAGCGATTGCGATTGACGCCACCGGCCAACAACATTTCCCAGCAGCCCCTGGACCCCGATGTCTAGTCACGTGACCGGATGTTCTATCGGTAAGTTGGTGATTATGTTATTTATAGGCTAAGGAAATTCTTTTGTCATTTACATACAAAGTCAACATCAATCAAATCACTTTCAACATTCAAAACATAGGGTGGTTTGCCCTAATGTGGACCATTTTGTGCAACTTCCTAATGTGGGACAGTCAGTTGCTAGTGACGAACAGTGAAATGTAGTGTTCAACAGTTGAACCTGATGTTAGACACATTATCATAGTTTGCTTTTACCATAATTTGACTGACATTCATTAGTTTGGGCAGGAGCCAGAGCCACTAGAACTTTGGTGTCCCACATTAGGCAGTGGTCCACATTAGGGCAATCTCTATAACGAAACAAATTAGTGTCCCATCTATTGGGTAAACAATGATATTACAAGGGAAAGTGTGAAAAGGGGAAATTAATGAGGTGTTTACACATCCACTGTAATCTGGACAGGTTTGGCCCAAATTAAGGAGCCGAACTAGCTATATGGCCAGCAGGCCCTAGTCCACTCTTTCCATCAATTTGTCTAGCCTGGCAAGCTGAACCAAACGAATGCATGCATCGCTTGAACGTTCAAAAATCAGATCAAATCCAAAAAAATCTGATCCTCGGCTCTGTTTCTGCCGGCAGGCTCTCTAGACGAGATGCTTTTCGATCCCATCGACTCCAGGCCCACACGCATGTTCAAGCGATGCGTAGGTTTGGCTTGTCAGGCTATCATTCTATACCTTTCTCTACACCTTGTCCTTACCTGCTAGGATGTCTTCCGGGATCTCTGGATCCACAATTCTCTGCTCCATCATGCTCCAATCGACACCATCATGATCCATCTCTGGTTCAACCATTCTCTGTTCCGGCAAACTCCATGGATCCAGCGTCCGCTGCTGCCCTGGACACATCAACAAGCATTTCTTGTTTGTTCGATTGTCAGGATATTTCGCATGCTAGATTTTTACTTTCTGCATACAATCTATGAATGAACACAGAATAGGATGATCTTAAATTCATAAAAATAACCACCAATTCTGATTGGTGCCTTTTTTGTATTAGCTTCATGTGTGTGGTCATGTGCAGCGGTGTTACAAGGGCGAAATGTACTCGAGTACAGTGGTCCGGTAATGCAGGTCTTGCTCGAATCAAGCCATGGGCCTCCATGACACTTGTCAGGCTGTGATTTCATAACCTCATTGGATTGACACTTTTTTTTTCACACTTGTTTCGCGCCTGCTAAATCCAATCAAATGATCGTTCTAGCCGCATGCAATGCGTGGACGGTTCATTTGTTCTGGCTGGCCAGGCTAATAATGACAGAGTACCAGCTGCACATTAAATGAGTTTGAGAACAATATTATAAAATCATATCCAAAATAGAGAAAGCATATTGTAGTGAACGCACGCGTGGTGCATTCTGGGCCGCCACCGTTGGCGCTCCTGCATGTGCCTACATGCCTCTATATAAAGAGTTAGAACGAAGCTTGACAATGACTGGGCTCAGTTATTGTCGACCCGAGTTCCTCTTTCCCCAGCTCCTCCACGAGGGGGCGCTTGCACTACACTGGTGTCGGAAGTGGGTGCCGAGCCGCAGCGGTGGCCATGACGGGGGGAGGCAGGGGAGGCAGTGTAGTGAATGCACGCGCGGTGCATTCTGGACCGCACCGTTGGCGGTCCTGCATGTGCCTACACGCCTCTATATAAAGAGTCAAAACGAAGCTTGACAATGACTGGGCTCAGTGATTGTCGACCCGAGTTCCTCTTTCCCCAGCTCCTCCACGAGGGGGCGCTTGCACTACAATATCATAGAAAACTTTCTCTCTCATGATGGTACACAAACGATGTGCTAAGATGCAGATGCGTTGACTGGTACTGAGTTTAATATCAATCTCTATTGTGCACAGGTAGCGATCCTGATTGCACTGAATAACACACACGCACACACACACACACACACACACACAGACGCACACACACACACACTGAGGGAATCTCAAACCATCATTAGATTTAGGTCAGCTGACTGTGAAGGCCTGCACTATTTTCATCTTGGCCAAATAGCTACCACATGGCATGCTGTTTATAGTGTGCCTTCAATCGCCAATGATCCCCAATTAAGAATTCCTCGATATTGTCCTTTTCCATGTTGGAGACTCTATTGGTCTAATGTTCATCAGTTAACCCCCATGGGAACTCGCCTTGATGCATGCATTAACACATTCGCCGTTTTTGCAATTTTTCGGACTGCCCTTTGAGTTTATTTAGCACATCAGTCCAACTACATTTATTAGGCAATGCATTCCATTCTGAGGAGGCACACCTGTGACATGGAAACAATGCACGCTGATAACTGCAGTACACTGTATATTGTGGTGGGTTGCCTAATTGTGGGCCACTGCCTAATGTGGGACACCTAAGCTACAGTGGCTCTGGCTCCTCCATAAACTAATGAATGTCAGTGAAACTATCGTAAAATCAACTATGACAGTGTGTCTAACTTTAAGCTTAACTGCTCAACACCAGATTTCACTGTTCCACCTTAAAACTGACTGCCCCACGTTAGGAAGCTGCAAAAAAGGGCCCGTATTAGGACAATACACCCGACTTTAATCGCGATGTCGTGTCTTCAGCGAGAATCTATGCGTGCACAGTGAATTGAATTGATTGCGTGGGGATGTCTGCGCGCCAGCTCTTGCGCGCGCGTACGCGTGTGTGTGTGTGCGCGAGCAAACGTTCGTGGACAATTTAACTCAGGAAAAGAACTATGCCCGGCCATATACGCGTGGTACTTGTACTGTGTATACCTTCGGCGAAACACGCGATGCACAGTAGTAGCAGCAGCAAATCCCACGCTCCGACTCGGGACAGATCCATTGTAGCTTGCCTAGGTGGGCCGGCCTAAAAACCGACGGGATTGGAGGGGTCCGTTATAACCACGCCGCTATCCCGAACAACGCACTTGTTAATCCAATCCAGAGGTTCGAGGGAATTGTGGTGGGATCCAGTCACAAGGCAACTTCTCTTATACACCTCCTTCTTGTACTCCTCCCCTCTTCCCTCTCTCCCCTCTCTCAGTATTCCCTCTTCCCTTCCTCTCCGCGCATTGTTGACGCGCTTGGTTGCGTAATGAGCGGTAATGACAACACACACAGGTTTCCACCATGACTCACGCCACCGTCTGGATGAGAAACTACTCCGCAAAACGGCGCGTGGCAACCGATAAATATGGATAGCATAGTTAATACAGAGCGAGACGTGCGATTATAATAGGACCCTTTTACGTACGACACACGCACGCTTATACATTGTATTCTGATTGGATTATTTCGATTATTCCGAACATAACCAGAGAACACTGCACAGCCACAATAACTCGTCAATGATGTTATGAAACGAAATTGGACATTTTTGTAGAAAGGAATTTTGATACCCCCATCAAAACGTATTTTTTCAAGCTATTCTGAATAAGTAATGAACAAAAAACTCTTAAATGCGGGATACAACTCAACTTGAATTATAATTAGTTTTAATTTTATGTATGGTAGGCTATGGTAGGGTCCCACATTAGGCCACTGCCTAATGTCGGGCACGTAAGCTCCAGGGCTCTGGCTCCTCTCTAAACCAATGAATGTCAGTGAAACTATGGTAAAAGCAAGCTATGGTAATGTGGCTAACATTAGGTTCAACAGTTCAACACTACATTTCACTGTTCCACATGGTAACTGACTGTTCCACATTAGTAAGCTGCAAGAAAATGCCCATATTAGGGCAATCCACCCTATAGGATTGTGTCTTCAGTAGAAAATATTATGTGAGCCTTCATAGCATGGAAGGCTCACTCTTTTTTGACCCTGGTTTTACCAGACCCAATGATCGTTGTGATCATGTGCGGTGCCTGGACGATTTGTTGGTTCACGGGCAAAATGATCAACACACAAGTAGGTTTGGAATGTTTATTGAACGAAATGCAGATGAAACACGTGGCCGAAGTGACCACCGTGGGGAATGGTAAAGCCACGGAAACATGGCAAAGTATGAAAGGGGATCGGGTACGTGGACCTTGCCATGAAGTCGGTGGAGACTGCAGAGTGGCAGCCTGAGACTTGGGTAAGGAGGACCCGGTTGAGGTAGCAGCTTGAGTCTTGGAGCTGAGGAAGGAGTCTCAAGTCAATGAGACGAATCCATGGTAGACATGGACAAGTGGTCATAGGAGGGCAGCGCCGAATGCGAGCTTCCCCAGCTAGGTGGCCTCAATCTTAACTCCTAAGATGAACTCTATAGACTATGGACTTAGTAATGCAAGTCGATTGGTCAGATATGCATGAGCACCTACGGGAAGTTGGTGCGCAGGAACAGAGCTCGGCTGTGGCTGACCAATGCAGGGAACCAGCTTTACAGGCATGCAGCAACTCAGACCAATTTACTTGCAGGTACAAATCATTAATCAGATGTGCGTTCTGGGAGAGCCGTTAGTGAGAGGATTCGGTACTGAGCCTTGCACTCTCTGCATGTAACTCAGATTAATGAGATTTGTGATGCTAACGGTAATTAAAATGCTGGACAGCTCGAGCTCTGGAGGGTGGCCGAATGGCCTTGCAAAAAACACGGGACCAGTCTAGAACGAGAGCTGCTCTTGAATACTTAACGAGACTGGAGTGGTAACCGATTCGCCTCGCCCGGTCCGGGAAGTGTCCCCCGAAATTGAGCGGGAAATGTCCCAGAACCGAATATGGACCAGGCAGGCGTGTACTTGTGTGTGATCCCCCCCGAACAGAACCATGTTAACTATTCTGGCTTGCCAGGCTACAACAGAGCAGCACATACGCAGCACATACACCTTTGATGTGGACTCATTGCTGGTATCCTTCATAGAATCTCAGAGATCTTACAAAAGTAAAACTAAGAACGCGAAGAGAGGCTGACTAAAAAAGCCTTTCGCAACAGGAAATGAAGAAGTATTCGAACAAGATACCAACAAAAAGTTTGCCACATGTTCCCGTGCACGCACCTAAATAGCTTCTGCTGATGACATCAGAACTGGCACAGCTGGAACATTAAGATGTGCATGGTGCTTTAACGAATTAATGGGTCTTTGATGATGTTAATAAATGAATGAAAATAGAAAAGGCGGTACTTGTTATTAACTCGTTCACGACCTACCATTTCCACGCAAATTGAAGGTCCATGAAAGTCTGTAATGGTATGTAAGCAAAACATCTTAAAATATAAAGATGATGCCAAAAAGGCAGACTTGTGTTGACTTAGCAACAAAAAATAATTCTAAGAATTAATGTAAATTAACTTGAGCTACAACGTTTGAGCGGTGCAATCATCCTCCGTAATGTTTAGCACGAGCAGATTCTTTCTCTTTCTTTGACCCAACCCAAG
>OMKY01249419.1:3473-18147 GCA_900302395.1 Bregmaceros cantori | reverse complement strand
ATACTGTGTTATGAAATTTTAGGCCATGTTGTCCAGCTCTACTTCAGGGTGGGCAAATGGTTTGACTTGCAGGCTACGAAGAGTTCTAAAAAAAGCATTTGGACATGCAACGTGTGTGCACGTTGCAACAATAATCCCACGCAACGTTGGTATATGTATATTTAGCCATGTGGTTGTGACAAATCTGTTCTACTCGCCCAGCGTGAGGAGTAAAAATACTAATAATTGTGTTGAAAATATACTGAATATTAGCAAAAAGTTGTGAGAGAAATTAATATTTCTGAAACCACACGTACCTGAAAAGTCAACTTAATTACTGTAACAGATTATTTCTACTTATATTTACATTTTCTGCTGATAACTGTAATCTGTCCAGTCCTAATGCGGGCCTGCGGCATGGAACCGTTCACAGCTGGTCGGGGTGTCAATGATTGAGCTCATAAGTTATTCAGTGATTTTATGTGCAGGTGACTCTGAGCGCTTTGTGTGTGCACTCTTAACTGTGTCGCTCACCTCGTCAGTTACCTGAAACCAAAATGCAACAACGGCCCATTAGAGATTGTTTCGAAATTAGTGACGCAAATACAGATATAACATTGGTCGATGACAAAAATACAATTAACTAGAAGCACCCAGAGTGCAGACCTGCGCCAAGGCCATGGGATCACTGATGACAAAACATCTAGACGCTATTATGTTACTTATAGACTACAGAAATGCACCAACATTGACTCACTTGTCACCAGGGGTACGCAATCTCCGCTCGGGAATATAGTCATAAAAATAAACATCTTCGCGATCTGCTGGAGGTGGGACACAAACCTTGGTCTCCAGCTTGGCAGACCGTAGGGCTAACCGCTACACTATCTGAGCTATGTTGATACCACAGGGTAGAGTGGAGGCAACTGCTGCAGTTTGTAAGCTCATAACATTTGTCAAACGAAACAGTATTATGTTATGTTACTTATAGGCTACAGAAATGCACCAAAAAAAAGGATTCTCCTAAAATGTTCGATTAATGTTGGTTAATTGAGTATTTTTTTTCTAAAATAATTGCATATGCCAGAAGAAAATACTTTTAACTCTATATAAGTAATAACCAAATTTGTTTTACATTTTGTGGATGATCAACATTTTTAAATGGTTTGCATAACAATGTTTTTTTTCTCAAAAGAAACAATTAAAAAAAATAACAATGACATGCATAACAATATGCTTATTCATGGCATTATGTCATAATTCTAGAACAATTATAGAAATTCAGTAGTTGACAGGAGTAGCTGTAGTAGCATCCCGGAAGATTTTGAATGATGAGAGAGAGAGAGAGAGAGAGAGAGAGAGAGAGAGAGAGAGAGACTTTATTTCACCACACATACATACATGTACAGTGAAATTCTTCCTCTGCATCTAACCCATCCCTGAGGAGCAGTAGGAAGCCGTGATGTGCAGCGTCCAGGGGTCAACTCTAGATTGTGAGCCAGTACTTTGGCCAAAGGCACTGACAGGAGCAGGTTAATTAGAATCTGTTTCGGGGGAAACCGCAGTGCCCGGAGGAAACCCACGCAGGCGTGGGGAGAACATGTAAACTCCACACAGAAAGGACCTGACCAGGTTGGGATTGAAACCCAGGACCTTTCTAGCTGTAAGGCAGCATTGCTAACCACTGCACCACTGTGCTGTATATTGGTTTATGTTGCAGAAAGAATTCCCAGCCTTGACATGTATTTGGAATGGTGAGATGAGTTCCACAGTGTTTAATGTAAGAAAAAAAGAACAGCCTAGTCTTCATCGCAGAATCTTTTTCCCTGTGGCGTGGACAGGTGTTCTTCCTGAGCAGCCGGGTCCACCCGGGCGAGACGCCAGCCGCTTTCGTCTTCAACGGCTTCCTGAACTTCATTCTGCGGCGCGACGACCCGCGTGCCCATGCCCTGCGCAGCATGTTTGTATTCAAACTCATCCCCATGCTCAACCCCGACGGAGTGGTGCGCGGACACTACCGGTACGTCCTGCAACATTCAACACGTTCTTATTGTTGTTGCACATTTCCATGCAACTGGCATTTGCAAGTTACAATTATAGTACGCTTATTTGTGTGTCGTTGTGGTGGGTGACACCCTTTGGAGGTAGACACAGTTGAAAGTATATGCGTAATCAGGGGCATGTTGAGTAGCGAGCAGGGCTCCGAACCGGTTCAAGGAACGAAAACCCAAAACGAAAAACGAAAACTTTTACAAGGAGCGGAAACGGAAATGAAAAAACATTTCTTCAACTGAACAGAACATTATGAAATCCATTACCGGTTGAAACATTTTTTTTTACGCTCTCTATATATTTTCAAATCAAATCAAATGAAACTTTGCTTTACAGCATCCATAACAAAGCAAAACAACGAGAATAGAAGGACGGGGATACTTGACCCAAACCAATTTTAACATGCTATGTCTGGGAGACTATTTCCGTCCACTTTCACTGTCAGTCATCAAGCCCCATGCATCTGGGGCTCCATCTTGTGGACAGGCGAGGAAGTGAATGTAATGGCATTTTAAACCCGGTTTTCGCGTACAGTTGCACTGAAGTTTGAAAGTCCACCAAATATATTTTGAATAAACTATTCAAACTTAAAATTAAAACTTAATATTTCACAAAATTAGGAACTTTAAGAACGAACAAAATGTTTGCGTTCCGAACCGGTTGAGGACTGATATTTTGGTGGCGGAATCGTTCTGAGAACGGAAACGTTAAAGTTAGGCCTGGCTGAACCATTCAGGACGGAACGTTTTGAAAAATAATTTTGTTTTCAAGCCCTCGTAGCGAGGGCTACCAACATTGCACACAGCACCTCCATTTAATCTGAACACGTCCCGAAAACACTTACTTCAAAACAAAATTAAAAATCCGAATTATTACCTGCGCTGGGGCTGCGTTGCGGAAGCAGGTAATGTCTTGGGTGCGTTGGTTTGTCTGTCTGTCTCAGTCACCAGGATAACTGAAAACTGATCTGGATATTGTTTTTTGTACCGTTGTTGGAAATTACTAACGGAAGAAGTGATTACATTTTGGTGCATTTCAGTTGCCTATAAGTGACATAATCATACTTAATCACCAACTTAGCGATAGATCGCTGGGCGCTCCCCACGGTCACGTGACCAGACTTCCGGGTCGCAGTGGCCACTGGGAAATGGCATCTTCGCCGGTGGCGTCAATCGCAACCGCGTTACTCTCTGAGCACTTGCATTGATGATGGGTTGCCACACATACTCCTAGCACTAAAAGTAATTTTTTTTGTACCACTACGATGCAGGTTTGCAATCTCTCTAGTTTTAATTCATAAAATCGACTCAAAATCAAGGATTTTTTTGTTTCAAATCAGACATCTGGTCTTATTTGAAAGTGTAATGCCTGACTTTCACTAGGGGGCGGTCTAATCACGTTAGATCGCCAACCACTTCTCTGTGAATTGAGCATCACTGGGGATGACTCATGGCACCATTGAATCTCTTATGATGGATGTACTGTGCTCTCATAATCTCATCAGGACCGACTCCAGGGGTGTCAATCTAAACAGACAGTACATCAACCCCTGCTCAGAGCTCCATCCCTCCATTTATGCTGCTAAGACGCTGCTACTCTACCACCACCGCCAGCCGTGCGGCTCCGCCCCCCCAGTCCGCCTGCCGCCAGAGGCCCCGATCACTGACAAGGTTCCCGTGAGTATAGCCTCGTTTATACTACACCGTGTACTGGACGGCACATTGTTCTTTTTTTTACTATTGTCATTACCAGAGATGGCAAGTAACAAAGTACAGATACTTAAGTACTGTACTTAACTTATTTTTTCATGTAGCTACTTTTAGAAGTACTTTTTTCTGTGATGAATTTTTACTTGTACTCAGTAGATTTTTAACAGAAATATTGGTACCTCTGCTCCTTACTTTTCCCAAAACAAGCCTGTTACTTTTTTTGCGCACCGATGGTAGGTGGTAGGGAATATGTATGGTGTGAATGAGCCAGTAGGGGGCAGTAATGCCAACAGATGTTAATTTCAATGTTTGGCAGTGGGATTTAGTCACTGCACACTGCTGACTAGCTATAGCATTAGAAAATGAAAACTCAGAGGAGATTGCTGTTCGTTTACTACTAAAGGGTTACCTATACCACTTGAAACACTATCTGTACTGATCCAAGCAGTACTCAAATCCGTCTGTACTGTACCACCCCACATTGATGTTGTAAATGAGGGATTATGAGATCTCAGACTAGGGTTGGAAAGAATCAGTAATTTTAACATGAAGGGAATGGATTCGAAAGTGCAGCTACTTATCCCAATCTCCCAAAACAACAGCTCTCCTCTTAACAGACTTCCTGGTCTTGGGTGAATTTCTCCAACTCACGTCACTTGCGTATCCTTTATAGATGCATGGATGGCATTTTTTCATTCGCAATCGCTGCAAAATATATCTAACCATACGCGTGCACAAACATTTTTTTTCGCCAAAATCTCGAAACCGAACCCGCCCGTCATCTTCCCTTGCCTTTGCAATACTATGTGCTATGTTTTTTTAGTACAGCAACCACAACGTGCTGAAATTTAATGAAAATACAAATTTTCGGTTCAGCCATAATCCACACATCTCTAGCATCTAGGTCCAGTATAGACAGGTTCAGCAGACAGTCATGGCAAAATCATGGAGACTGACTTTCTATTTCGATTGTTTTGATCAACTTCTGAGAAAAATTCTATTCAACGGTAGCAAATGCATACGCACTCTGTTATTCAAATGGGATGGTGGGAATTTGCAGTCCGGCATCTGCCCCTGGCTCATTGGGTTTCTGACCATGTGGCTCTGATAAGTAGTTGAATAGCCCTGCCTTACAGCTTCACACTTATGTGGTGTCCACACTAGAGTGAAAAACGTTTTTTTTCAGTGTCATATGTTGCCATCCTGTCACCCTTCCAGGCGCCAGCAGCTCCGCTACGCACCCCAGTTTCCACACTCACACCGATGGAGGTTGCCTTGAACGAGCGCAATGCTGCAGACAGCAAACAGCTCGGCTCGGGGACGCCCCTGCAGGTGAATCTCTGCCAGGGCAACGCATCACTATTAGCAAACTCCGCCCACGTTTGCAAGTTGTGGACGATCAATGTGAATCATTTTGTGGTATATATTATGGATGCAACCATTAGTAGATTTAATAATTGATTCATTGATTATTATTTATTTATTTATTTTCCGCGTGCAACGCACTTCCTGTGTCTGTATATTTCCCTGTGTAAAGTGATCATAGTGGACGGAAATTGATTAATTTGTCACACAAAGTGCACAAAGTTTCAAAATCCACTTACTACAGTTCGCTCTGTGACAAATTACATATAATCGACCCCGCTTCGCTCACCGTTTTACACAAGTATTAATGAAATACAGTCAAAATCCGGCTTGAAGATACTCACCGAAGTGGTCACATGTTCTTCTGGACCAATGGGATAGCTGCTTCCACTGGTAAATCCAACATGAAATGAGTAAATGGAACGGGTTGCGCAGATTATTGAGTCATGATTTGTGGGTCACAGATCCACATGAGAGCATTTGGATGTGGAATAGCACAGCGCAAGTTACCACCATCATTTTAAAATGATCATTTTAAAAACGCGGTAGGTGTGTGCTCCCACCGAATAGACACGGCAAAATAAATGGCACTGGAAGTGGCAAGCATTTACAGGTTAATTAAGGAAGTAAACCGGAAACGGGTCAAAAACTTGTCTATACATTAGTGTATTTCAAATTGACAAGGTTAATTTCATTTTTTTCTGAATATTTTGGGTATTTCTTTTTCTAAGAAATAACATCCAACCCATTAGTTGACTTAATTGTTTCTATAATCGGCTTCTAATTGACTACTAAAATACTGTTTAGTGGCAGCCCTAATATCTATCCACTAAACAAATAAAATAGCAGTCGCGTGACATTGTGTCATCCCACTCCCCACCAATATCACCTGCTGCACTAAAAAGTTGCCGAGCCAGAACCAACAAATCGTCCATGCATCACACGCCTCTAGATGGTACATTGGGTCTGAGCAAATCAGGCAGACATCTCCCGGGCTGACCAATCAAATTATTAAAATAGAAACGTGGGCGGAGTTTGGTATGGGCGACGCGAGACGTGGGCGGGGTTTGGTTGTCACGCCTCCACTCCGCTTGTCCCACCTACTGCGCTGTGACTGGATAACAGAATCTAATTGAGACATTTTTGACATGTTTTACGACTCTGGTTTTACCAGACCCAATGATCATTCTAATCGCGTGCGATGCGTGGACGATTCGTTGGTTCTGAGCAGAAATCCTTTGCTAATCGCGCATGCTAGTTTGCTCCATTTGCTAGTAGATTGTCTGATTGTGCTGCACAATTTCAAGGTATTCAGCAATTTTGCGTTGCTCAGATGGGCGGCACCAGTGGGTGTAGCTTTGTTTCATGAACCAAAAGGGATTTGTTTAACTTACTTTTGGATTACTCGGCTCCAAATCAAAATGTACAGGCAATGCGTTGATTTAAATTTTTTAAAAGGCAAACATTTCAAAAGGCAATGGAGAAGCACTTTTTTATAAGCTCTTGATTTCAAATATGATCTGTACAGAATAATTTGGACCTTTTTGCACATCATAGCAAAGTTATTGGCATGTAAAATCTCTGGCATAGTAAATAGGTAACGGTCATGCTTCACCCCAGGAGGTTTCCATGACTACGGAAGGCAACGTTTGGTCAACCTCGGAGCCGTGCAAGGGAGACGAGAACCGTGTGCCGAGTGAGACGATGGCGCCGCCGCCCGGCGACAGCCCGGCTGCGTCTCTGGAGAAAGGCGACCAGCCGCCTGTGCTACAGGAAGGGGGCGTGGCTTACTACATCGACCTCCACGGACACGCCTCCAAACGAGGGTGCTTCATGTACGGAAACAGCCTTCCCAACGAGAGCCAGCAGGTGACAGAATCCTATATTTTGTTTGCAGTTTGAACATTGCTTTGGCGTTGAAACATACATTACCTAGCGGTTATGTGGAAATCAAATATCCCTAGAAACTCGGTGGGAGCACACACCTACCGCGTTATTTGAAAAGGATCGTGGTCACTTGATGGATCTATGGATCTATGCCCCATAAATGCAACCCGTTCCATTTACTCATTCGTGTTGGATTTACCAGTGGAAGCAGCCATCCCATTGGCCCAGAAGAACATATGACCACACCGGTGAGTTTGCCTGTATTTCATCAATACTTATGTAAAACGGTGAGCGGAGTGGATGATGTGTAATTTGTCACAGAGCGAGATGTAGTAAGCAGATTTTGTGTGACAAAAAGCCTATGGGAAGCCTATGCTGCACTGAATATTTCATTGTATTAATAATGTTGTACTGTACAAATAATAGTTGCCTATTTGGTTTACATATAAAATGGGAAGACAATACATACAATATGTAAAGTAAATAAATAAATATGTATCTGTGATTACATGAGCTATTAGATTTCATTGGTAACGGCCTGAAAAATCCATATTGGTCTGGTCATACTGTCTAGATCAGGGCTATTGAAAAACTTTGCTCAGAGGGCCACATTGTCAGATACTCAATGGGCCAGGGAGCGGAGCAGATGCCGGACTGCATGCCCCCTGCGCCCCCTTCAGTAAACTCTGGCCTATTTGTACAACTTGACACGATGCCAAACCACATTTCCATAATTTTATATAAAGTAGCATACTTCCCATTAAAATGGCTTTAATTCTATGCAACAATGGTGCTTTCTTGTTTGTAACAAGCAACATCTGAAACAACAACACACAAATAGTGGTAACAAGCAGCAGTTCACTTAAACTACAACACATTTATAGTGCATCTGTTGAGGTAAAGAACAGAATCTCCGTTAGCCTCAACCCTCAACAACAAATTTCCAGTGCTTCTGGTGAGGTAAAGAGCAGTATCTCAGATATTTTTATTTTTTTAGGATTGCTCTGGGGGCCAGAAAACAATGGTTGGCGGGCCGGATTTGGCCCACGGGCCGCCAGTTGAATAGCCCTGGTCTAGGGTCTAGGATTTTCGACCTTAACAAAATAAGCAATAGCGTCCTCCGAAAAGGATATTCGCCCACTGTCGTAGCCAGTCTCCAGAGCATTTCCATCAGGCGGGGACTAATCAAACGTATGCTATAGGACTGCAGCCTTGACTCTATGAGGTGTCTTACTGCCCCCAAGTGGTGGGAGACTATCGTGTTTCAGTCAGGAAATACATCTTCATGAACATCTTCAGATGTTTACCGCTGTCCGCTGGTGCGCATAAGTTCATTAGCTAGCCTTGTTAGGTGAAACAGGTGCACCTCATTAAATTATCAACAATATGTTTATCGTGCACCCCCCGCTAGATGCAGCCATGACACAACTATACTACAAGACGGAAAATGCATCGTACCGCGACCGCATCCCGCTGCGCGTCGTGCGTGCCGAATCTGAGCTGTCTCCGCTGGAGCGCTGCTATCTCAACGCGGTAGAAAAGGGCGACTATGCCAGCGTGAAGCAGGCCCTGGAGGAGGCAGAGATCTACTTCCGCATCAATATCAACTGCGTGGACTCGCTGGGGCGCACCGCGCTGCTCATTGCCATCGAGAATGAGAACCTGGACATTGTGGAGCTGCTGCTGGACCACAGCGTGTACGTGGGCGACGCTCTGCTCCACGCCATCCGCAAAGAGGTGGTGGGAGCGGTGGAGATGCTGATAGACCACAAGAAGCCCAGTGGAGAGAAGCAGGCAAGTGACTGGTCCCGTCGCTGTTCCCATACTCTGTTGTTACCTGCACCGCGAAGCAGGTTATGTTTTTGGTCACGTTGGTTGGTTTGTCCCCAAGATAACTGAAAAAGTGTGCACAAATCTAGATTAAATTTTACAGAGTTGTTGGAAATGACAAACGGAAGAATTGATTACATTTTGGTGCATTTCTGTAGCCTATAACTATAAGCATAATCATACTTAATCACCAACTTAACGATAGATCGCTGGGCGCTTACCGCGGTCACGTGACCAGACTTCCGGGTCTCAAAGGCCACTGCGAAATGTAGTTGGCTTGTGCTGAGCATGTTCGCCGTTGGCGTCAATCGCTCTACTCTAGGAGCACTTGCATTGATAATGGCTTGCCACACATACTGCTAGCACTAAAAGTACTATTTTTGTGTACCACTACAGTGCAGGTTTGCAATCACTGAGCGCTTCTAGTTCTAGGTAACAAAGTTTTTTGTTAGGAGATCACTTGTCCCCAGCAAAAATCAAACAACGATACATTAATTAAGGTGATCGTCACCGTGATCAAAACATGACAAGACATTCATTCACTCCAACACAAAACACACCCAAAAAATGCGGGTGGAACAGATTATCAACAAGAAGTATCAAAAAGTCCAAGAGACAGCAGAATTAATGGGCTGGGCATTGCATTCAGTCTCAAGGGCCTCCAGAACGGATCTCCAGGTAGCGAGAGCGTGAGCACGACGCAAAAAGAATCTCAGTTTTTCCAGTTTGATGTTTGAGAAAAGCTCATTTTAAAAAATTGCGATTCATCGAGTAATCACTCTAGTGTGTAACGTCTTGCACCAACCCCTGGTCCTTTGCACAAATGTGGCCCCCAGCCGACACTGACACGGACCTTGGTTCTTCAGGTCCCTCCTTCTCTTCTAGACAAGCAGTTGTCGGACTTCACCCCGGACATCACGCCCATCATCCTGGCCGCCCACACCAACAACTACCAGATCATCAAGATGCTGGTGCAGCGCGGCGTGTCCATCCCGCAGCCGCACGCTGTGCGCTGCAACTGCTACGAATGCATGGGCCTGTCGACGTCAGATGGCCTGCGGCGGTCGCGCTCGCGCCTCAACATCTACCGGGCGCTGGCCAGCCCCTCGCTCATCGCCCTGGCCAGTGAGGACCCCTTCCTCACCGCCTTCCAACTGAGCCGGGAGCTGCACCAGCTGAGCACAGTCGAGAACGAGTTCAAGGCGGAATATGAGGAGCTGTCGTCCAACTGCCAGCAGTTTGCCAAGGTGGGAACCACCTGGATGGGCATAGGGATGTCAATAGCCACTTCTCCACTACAAGAAACTCAAGTTTAGTTCAGTTAAATGGGAATGTGTTTCCACTGTTCTTAATGCAGCCATGAGGGGTTGGTGCCTAGTTTTTAAAACTAAATTTTGATACACCAGTGCTCACCCCCACCCCTGTGTGTGTGACACCCCTCTCGATTAACACATGAATTCACAAAACTACCAGCTGTGTGCTGTGGCTCTGCGAATCTTCAACCATTATTATTATTGTTTTTTTTTTTGGGGGTGCTGCAAGCCATGAGTGCTTGGCTGTCTTTATTTCTGAAAGTAATCCAAAGTTTACGTTACATTTAAAATTGGGTAATCAGATTATGTTACTAATTGCAATTTTAACAAGTAGCTTGTAATTGTAACAGATTCCTTTTTAAAAGTGATCTTGCCAACACGGCTTATACATGATGTCCGTTGGTCTCTCAGGAGCTCCTGGACCAGACAAGGACCTCCCGTGAGCTGGAGATTATCCTCAACTACCGTGACGATGTCAACCCGCTGCAGGACGAGAACATCAACGACCTGGCTCGACTCAAGCTGGCCATCAAGTACTGTCAGAAGGAGGTGGGTCAAGGGTAGGGTAACCACTAGGGCTGGGCGATATGGGCAAAAATGATATCACTACTACTGTATCATACTCTTATATCGTTCGAGATTGATTCGATAAATTGATTTAAAAACTATTATACGATTATCTAAATCGAAATACTCCTCCAATTATCGATCCTTCTCCTCGCGAGAAGGATCGATAATTGTTAGAGAGAGTCATGACGTCTGTGCATGAGAAAATCATCAGATAAGACGTCATCGTGTCTCGGCCAAGTCTCCCGTGCTCAACTTTTTCAGTTATCCAGGGGACAAACCAAGGCGACCAAAAACATAACCTGCTCCGTGGCTCCGCCCCGCCGCTAGTATTTATCACCATTCATCACGGATGGGAGGCAACTAGTTGAGAGTGTGTCCTGTGTCAAATGAAACATAGATCGCATTATTAAAATAACCACTTTCATCCTTGAAACTTACTGGTGAATACGGATTGGCCACTTTCATCTCTGTCTCTCTCTCGCTCACAACATGTCCTGGGCAGAACACATAGGCAGTGTGTGTGTGTGTGTGTGTGTTAATGGTGTGGGTGGTGGTGGCAGTATATGAATCGCACAAATGCCACCAAATTAACCGATTAATCGATTAATCGTCAGTAAAAATGGCCGATTAATCGATTATCAAAATAGTCTTTAGTTGCAGCCATAGTAGTCACAAATTAATACATTAATAAATAGTGGTAGACTATAGTAAACAAAGTATATATTTCTTTCAGGGATATCCAAATTGTCAGTCCAAACTGAGCCATTGGATAGAGGGCTCGGGCCCAAGTGTGGCCTTACCTCTCCCCCCAGTGTGGGGGGAGAGGTTCATGTGACTTCCACTCCGGATGTCTTATCCTCGCTCCATCTCCCAACCCGTGTCCGCGGATCACCGCCCACCGCCCGCTGCGTAATCGAATGCAGCTACGCGGCAGAGCGACGCGTCCCCTGGCGGTCATCGCTCAAAGACGTAAAGTGATTTGGTGTGACCGCCGGCAACGGGGAGGGGGCCGGAGCACGCAAACGGGCCGCAAATGGACCTAAAGGAGACGGGTGGAGCCGAAAAGGCAGCTGTCGCCCCAGATGCATTATGCCGCCTCGTGTTTCCGTGGTGCGTTTCCCTAGCAACCTTATAATTAGGAGGTTAACGACGATGTGAGTGTTGAGCGCACAGAGCACTTTGATGAAATATAAACTGGTGCTTTCCGTGTTTTCATTCTCTGGATCCAATTATTATCATTTCTTTTTACCGGATTCAATTTATGATGATCACTTTGAGGGCCGTACAGGAAGTGGCACACCAAGTCATCATCCACACACAGAACAGAACGCACACACACACACAAGCTGTCTGTAATCCACAACTATATAAACAACTAAAAGGCTGCAACCAGGGCTTGAAAACATTTTTTTTTTCTGAACGGTTCAGCCAGGCCTATCTTTAACGTTTTCGTTCTTGGAACTGTTCTGCCACCAAAATATTGGTCCTGAACCGGTTCGGAACGAACAAAAATTGTGTTCGTTCTTAAAGCTCCTAATTTTGTGAAATATTATGTTTGTTATATAGTTTATACAAAATATATTCGGTGGACCTTCAAACTTCAGTGCAACTGTATTAACGTGAAAACTGGGTTTAAAACGCCATTACATTTCCTTTCTCGTCTGTCCACACGGTTTTCGTTTTCCTTCCTTGAACCGGTTCGGAGCCCTGGCTGCAGCTATCACATATTTTAATAATTCAGTATGCTGTCCATCCATTAATCGAGTAATCGGATGAACATTGTGGCGGACCCCTCTCATCCTGCCCACCATCTTTTCTCTCCCATTCCTTCCGTCAGGCGCTACAGAGCCCTGCGCACTAAAACCTCTAGACTGAAGAACAGATTCTTCCCACGCATGGTGATGCTGTTGAATGGGCAGTAACAGCCATTGTAAAACATGCCATGCCAAATCATTTTTTTAACCTGCGGGTCCCTCTGATCCGGTAGCCACGTTTTACATGTCACATATGCCGTTGCACTTCAGAACTCAATGTGTGTTCATAACATTTCTGTTTATAACTAGTATCGGCAAGTAAAATTCCATGTGTGTGTACTGCTGTTTGTACATGCTACATGGCGAATAAAGCTGATTCGTGCAACCCGTTTCATTTAATCCTACGCCTTGGGACATATGAGTGAATGCAGCCGATCCATTGGTCCAGACAAACATGTGACTAGAGTTGTATTTGTCAGTATTCCATGATATCTTCATGGAGCGATGAGCGCAGCGGGGTGGTTAATGAGTAATCTGTAATACAATTAATCCCGGAATTTAATTTTATATTCTTATAATATTATGAGATTATAACATTATCTATAAGTATGTGGAACAACTCAACTCAACCTTTAGAGAGCACATTTATCCATGCTATTCGAGGTTGACCAAAGTGCATGCAACGTCAATGTCAAAAACAGGCATGTTTCAAAAAGTGATTTTTCATGATTGATGCGTATGATGATTTATGAGGATGATTTGAAGAATTCCAAATCCTAGGGGAGCCACCACAAAGGTGTCGCCGCAGGTTACTTTTGAAAACGCTTTGGCTAACCAACAATAGCTGACATCATAATACGAGTTCTGGGAGGGTGTGGAATTTGAGGGGCTCCTTTAAAACAGATCAAAATTCATAGTGAATTTGCAAAGTGGTTGCATCTCCTTGCGGATGAGCAGAGGAGCTGTGAGGTTAGAGCTGTGGTGATGTCTGGACTGTTAGACTACCACTGGAGAACACAGGGGGAGCCATTTCCAAGCCACAGAAAAGCACTTTACATCTCAGATTCTTCCACAATCCCCCAGGCGTCACCATGATGTTCATTTCTCTGCCGTCATGTGCAAGTCTGCTGGGATTACTCTGAACAACCGATCAATGTTTCTCCTTGTTCTGCTCTTTCACCATTAAATTAGCCAGGAAAGCACGACCCCCAACTCCTGAAATTAAAGGGATATTCTTGTTTTATTGGACATTTGACTGTAAAAAAAATGCTTGGGGGGTATTATAATTGCGTGTTTCTGTCAATGTTACTTGAAAATGTCAGAATTAGAAGAGTTTACTAATTCCCGAAAGGAAATTATGCTCATTTGGCCCTTCCATATGCAATCAACTGGTATTTTCAGTTGAGTAGGATACAAGTCCTAGTAAAACACTCATGGTGCTGGATAATCAACCCGGTCGCCATCATGCATTGCGTGATCTTTCTTTTTCTGTAGTACTATTGCAACAATGCCTGATTGGTTTCACACTCGCTAGACTAGCATGTTGATAGCATAGCTTGGTCGTGCAGGTTAAACGTTCTGCACCATATTGTCTAACAGTGCCAAGAAAATCTAAAAAAGTTCACGATTAATCGATAAAATTAATGATTAATTGAAGATTAATTGATGTTTTAACCAAATTTTTACATCCCTAAACCCGGGCGTACACTGTGCAATTTTTTTCAATCGCGTCAAAAGCTGCTGCTCACACTATATGAGTGAATCGCAGGGGTTAAAAAGTTTGCTGCTCACGACTCACCCACTCAAACTAAACGATCCGATGGTCGGGTGAGATCTGTCTGCTGACAGTACATGACACGTCAGAGACAATCAGACTGTTGTGTACGGAAGTGAATCAACATAGTTATCTTCATTCATATAATTTAGCGTCCGCTTTTTAATACTACAACGCTAGACAAAGTCCTGACACATTTTTCCACCTGCTGGATGGCTGGCACCATGACACCTTGGAATGACAAGACCCAATGCGCTGAACTTTGAAACAGTTGACAATATATAATAAGGAATGTATAAACCTGTAAATATTATGACATTGCTCAAATATAAAATGAAAATAAACTCCGGCATCGAGTATTGTGTTGCCATGACTACTGTTCTGTAGTCATCTTCCCGCATCTACGTTCGCGCATGCATAGTGTGACAGTTAAATTGGTTC
>OMKY01249395.1:3516-35334 GCA_900302395.1 Bregmaceros cantori | reverse complement strand
ATTTCTGTATATGATGTTTCATGTTTGATGTGTCGGGAGGAAGATATCTTTTTTTTAAATGTCATGTACTGCACATTTAACAATAAAGTTGTTTGTAATCATGTATTCCATAAATCATTCTGCATTTGTCAGTTAACAACACATGCACGAACGCGAGTGGGAATCCTTCAGAACAAAATGGTTAGTGTATGAAAAAAAAAGACACTTTTATTACGAAGATAAATCATTTTTTACAAAACCATATCTGAAATGCACCCTCAGACTGACCACAGACTACAGTGGGAAAATGTCAACAAAAGGACTAACCCAACTTTTCTAAAGCCAAGACATGCGTCGCAGTCAGACTTCAGAGCGAGAGGAGAATGTTCACCGAGTTAGCTGGCTGGTGGAGTTAATTTGCGGGTGGAATTCCTGGCAGAGGTAGATAAGTCAAGACGGCTGATGCGCCCTGGCAGTGACTCGTGCTCACAGTGCTGGATGGAAAGCACAGGAGTCAGTCAAGCCAGAAAGTGATGACGGATAATTGGAGCGGTCTACCAAGTTAGGAGTACAGCAAGGGATGTTCGATGTTCATACAGATCAAATAACCGATATCCGCCGATATTGATGTTTTTATTTTTTACTTCACTCGATATCTAATTTCAATCACATAGTAAACTAATTAACATAAAACTCCACCAAAAAATAATATTGAAATATGTTCTTCCCTGATCTTAGTCAATTTGATACATACCTATATTTCACCTCTATGTGTGCTCTCACTCTGTGTGCAGCGGTACTTTGTTAGTTGGCATAGCTCACTCATATGGACCCAAACGGGAGTGAAGATAGAAGCATTATGAATTTTTAAATGGCGTAATTAACATTATCCCAACATTTATTCACATTTCTTACAGTTGGAAATTATACAATCTGAATGAAATGATTGTGATGAATGTTTGCATTCAACTTTGTTTGATCAACTTCATTCACCATGTTTGATTAATCATTCAACACTAACCTTGAATGTTGAAAATAAGTTCTCAACGTATAAAAGGGTATCCAGACCTTATTTGTTCCTGTTTTGTTATTGTTGATGTTGTCGTCGTAGTTCTACAGTGGACATCAGGACCTGCCAAGAAAACGGTTTGCTTTTTGTTCTTCCTCTAAATGAAGCACCTCTTTCCTCATGTGGTTCTGACAGTCGCTATCAGGTTTCAGCTCCTCCGTGCCAGCTCCACCCACCGCACATGAACCCCTCCAAACCCCCACCACCGGCATATCAGACACTTTAGTTCCACCGTCCAGTAATGTCATGATAGAGTGTCCTGTGGTCGCCGGACACACAACACATAGTCATCACAGCTTTGTTGGATTAGCGGGCGGAGGCATTCACAATAATAATGTATAATAATAATACTAATACAGGGGTGTCAGTTGATTTCAACTCCACCGCAGTCGTTCGCAACATGCCTAAAGTGTGCAAGGAATGTGCTTAGTGTGTCTGTGTGTATGTGTGTTTTGTTTAATGGTTGGTTACACTGTTTTGTCATATGTTTACTGGTTGTACAGTAGACTGTCTGACTGTGTGGCTATGACGTAGCACTTTGGCAGTCCGGTGATAATACGATATTGCGATGTTGAAGACGGGGAAATATCTAACGGGTGATTGCAATTAAAGTTTCATTACCAGTGCGCACAAGTATCTCAGCCTGTTAAGGCAGTGCACTACAAAGCTCACATATGCCATGATGGCGCAGAGAGTTGTGAGTTTGCTTCCCCTCTCCGACAGCTTTGCCGCATGGCCCTCACCACCCCTCATCACCCCTTTGACTGAAAATGGTCGGCAACAAAATATAACATTAAAAAAAAAAAAAGTTTCATTAGGCGGCCTCAAAACGTTTTTTTTTCTTTTTTTTACATTTATTTTAAACTGTAAAAAAGTTGTATAGTAGTTAACAACTAGAGGCTAGAGTCATATAATGTGTGAGTGTTCAGTGTTGTACATAGCCTGTAGCACGAGTGTGCAGGAAGAAGAAACTGATGTAGAAGTATATAGAAGTATAGAAGTATACAGTACAAAGTAAGGTATTGTGCACTAGCCTACTTATTCACTGAACATTAATGTGATTGCATCATGTTGCTTTTGCCAAATGTTTGACACATTTACAAAACAATATGTAATATATAATAAATATTGTCTGTTGATCTGACTCTTCACAATTATTTTTGCAACGAATGTGTTTAGTGTAATGTTTAGATACACTGCCATATGTCTACTGACAGAAGAAAAAAATGTTGGTGAACCAATCGCAGAAAGTTTGTGTTATGCATCAGCAGGCTAACATGACGACACAAACAATAACAATATACCAAACAAATACGTATACTCTGGCTGAATTAATTTCACGCCAGGTGCACAGACACTGTGTCTCTCTATATGCTGCAAATTCAGGAAACCTATACATAAATGCACACAGACAGACTGACCCACACACACACACACACACAGATACACAAAACACACTCCACAGTCGCTTACTATGTTAGAGAACAAATCTCAGGCAATCTGTTATACACTGAGATAGTGAAATGCACAAATATGCCAAAAAAACACACAAATAAATGCTTAGTGTAATGTTTAGTTGCACTGTTTGTCACATGTCTACTGGCTGTATATCTATGTGGCCCTGATGTTGCTCATTGGCAATGCAATGATAACAGCGGTGCAATGCTGAAGACGGGGGAATCTTTCACGGTTGATTGCAATAAAAGTTTCATTACCAAGTTGGCGGCCTCGCCTTTGACATTCCCCCATTTTGTCTTACATGCACGCACATGCAGCGACAGACAGCCCCAAACAGACCAACAAACACACACACAAACACACACACACTGCCTGTCTTTGGACGTGGTAATCTAATTCCAGTATAATGGTGAAGGCCGGGCTATTCGGTTTGACACTTGCCTGTTTACATATGCATGTGGGGTGCAACGGGTCCTCTGTGGGAACCCGCTAGGAACGCTGTGTGCAAGTCAACCAGGCGGCTGCGGCTCCACGCAGTGTGCCCTCAACACAGGATGTGCCTTAACTCGAGATGTCGATGAGAAGCGATTTTTTTTTTTTTTTTTTTCAAAAAAAAAAAGTTGAGTTTGGAGAGGTCATACGGGTTTGGCGTTTTAATAAGTTGGAGAGATCATACTGATGCCATAAATAATTCAAGTGTCCACATTTTGTTCAAGATACCACACCGTAGACTCCGTGGCTGGCGTGGTCCACGGCCGCACAACACTGGAGCGTCTCAGCGAATTCCACAACGTGCTGTCTCCTCCAATCTCTAGCCAGTGTGTCACTTAAAAAGTTTAAATTCCATTTTATTTTTTTATACTCTAGTAGTCCCACCCGGGAAATTATGTTCATATTTTTATTTTTTTTAAAGATATTTTTGTGTGCAAGCGCAGTTTTTCATTCTTTATTGAGAGCGATAGTGACAGGATTAAATCGGAAACTGGGATGAAGAGTCGGGGGGAGACATTGCAGAAAAGCCGGAAGGGGGGATTAGAACCCGCGGCGCTGCTCGGCCTATGATCCGGCGGGAGCGCTCTATAACCACTTTGCCACTGCACCCCCGTGATCAACTTGTTTATTTTTTTCTTTTGACAAACTCAGACAGTCATAAAATAAAAAGTAAAAGAACAAGGAAAAGAAGTACAAGCAAACTCAACAAAGATGCCCTAATTAACTAAATACCTCCCAGCCCCTCCCACCCAGGCAGTGGGTGGTTCCTCATTCCCACATCCTAATTTCCAGAATTTACTGATTTCATTTTTAAAATGTTCATGAAAGTACGATAACCATTTACTGTTACTTAGATCATGAGGCGGCATTGCACATCACTAGACGTTGCATTGGGTCTGGTAAAACCAGGGTCGGAAGACGTGTCAAAAGAAAGTGTCAATCAACGATTGAATCAGGCTAGACCACTTGTGCACTACTGGTCTCTCACCTTGTGTACACTGTTTTCTCATTCTCCGCCGTCAAGACGCAAACAGTATGTCATATATTTTCTTATAAGCTAATAGAGCTGATCTTTTTGAGAACAGGAAATCTCTGGAATAATAATCTAAACTTAACAGATTTTTAAATCGTGAACCGAGTCACCTCAAGGTGGTTCACAGAAGAAAAAAAATGTTGGTGAACGAATCGCAGAAAGTTTGTGCTATGCATCAGCAGGCTAAGATGATGACACAAACAATAACAATTTATCAAACAAATACGTATATCCTGGCTGAATTAATTTCACGCCAGGTACACAGACACTGAATCTCTCTCTACATTCCACAAATTCACAAAACCTATACATAGATGCACACAGACACGCTGCACAGTCTCTTACTATGTTAGAGAACAAATCTCTGACAATCTGTAAATACACTGAGATAGTGAAGCGTGATGATATGCAACAAATATGAAAAAAAAACCAGAAATACAAAGTCTTGCTCCAACATCAAGGAGTTCACCAAACAGATAAGTAGGTTGTTGTATCAAAACAAACATACTTTGTTTCTTAATCAGGCTTTTAATCACCTACTATCAGAGTAGTTTGTTTTAATTAAGTTTCTAAAAAATGTTCTCCTTGAACAGCAATAATACATAAATACAACACATTATGCTCCATTACTCCACTATACTGCTATATCCGATGTAATCTTGTGGCTATCTGCATGAAGTGACAATGATTTATGGTATTAGCTTTAAATTAATTCACATTCTCATTAATTAATTTTAATACCAAGTCAAGCTAGTTGAAGTCACCACACTTGCACACTGGTGATCCCACTTCTGACACTATTGCAATGGCAGCTCAGATAAGGTGTCCATGTAGAGAAAATGACCAGTCTTAACACGTTAACATGTCTAGAGGGTTCATTTATTAAGCTATACTGGACATTAGCCATAGAGTATCGGCTAAGCTAAGCTATGAGCTAAGCAGAAAACATGGCTGAACCCACGTACACATCAGGAAGTATCTATGGCTGTGTCCGAAATCACTCCCTATGCCCCATATAGTGCACTCAGTTATAGTGCACGCAACAGCAACGCCTGAGATTTCGGACACTAGAGTCAGCGCTGTTGAAAATTATTATAAAATATAATTATAAAAATATAACTGTACTTATTGTAACTATGTAACTATTTGCTGTGGTCGGTCGCTATTTACTCCCGCTGCACCATTTTTTAAAGTTTAGGTCATTTTTAAAATGTCTCACAATGCATTATGGGTTATATTGCTCCGTCTAGGGTACATCCGATGCTCATTACTTTTTGCGGTGCATTGTGGGATACTTTCAGTGCACTTTATAGGGTACATGGAGAATTCGGACACCCCTACAAAATGGTGTGCGCCCCATATAGTGCATCATATAGGGGATAGGGAGCGATTTCGGACACAGCCACTGTTTTATAGCCGATGGGAGGGGACATCCGATGATGTCACAGCTTGTAGCCAATCAGGACAATGGAGGAATGACTCTACAAGCCACATTTCCATAACACTGGTCACCAGGGTTGGGTAGTAACGGATTACATGTAATCATATTACAGTAATCAGATTACAAAACAGTGGTGAAAACAAATGGTAACTTCAGTCCCTTACAATTACATTAAAGAAACGTAAGAGTTTATGTATTGAACTTTTATTTTACAAAGTAATCGAAAAATAATGGAATGTAATCCCTTCCTTCCTTTTACAACTGGGTAGTGAGATTACGTTGCGTAACTGTAAGGCAGTGGTCCGCAAACTGTGGTACAAGTACCACCAGTGGTACTTGAGCACACTCACGGTGGTACGCGGGGGTATTTTTTTGCATTATACATACATACATTTTCACATTTAAAAAAAAAAAAAACGCAAAAAAACTACAACACAGGGTCTTCCTTGAAACATGGAAGGGTGACGTAAACAAGTTAAAGTGCAACATCTTTTTCCACTGGTGCACATCTTTCTTCCACCCGTGGCAAACAAATCAAATATTGTTGCGGAAATTAGGTCGAGGAAAAGAAACCGCCGACATATTGGTGGTACTTGGACCGCTAAAGAGTTTCTCAGGTGGTACTCGGTATGAAAAGTTTGAGAACCACTGCTGTAAGGGATTAGCTTTAAAAAAGTAACGTCCCCAACCCTGCTGATCACACATCCGACAATCAATAAATATAGAAGTAGTTTTTGGGGGGAGAGGATGGAAGAAGACAGAAGCCACCAGGAACAGCTTAACATAGCACGGGCCATGTGTGTGGAACACCCTCAATTACAGTCTCCTGGAACGGGCCCCCAACAAAACATTAGAAATAGCTTCACCGGGGACCCGGTCCACACAGGCCAAATTAGTTTTTCCCTCATATGACCCTGTTGAGATTGGCAAAGAAACACTCCTCAATTGCTTTGTGCGTGTGTGTCCGTGTGTGTGTGTGTGCATGTGTGTCTGCGTCTCTGTGTGGGAAACCTGAGAAAAAAATATAGAAATCAAGTTAAATTGTTCCAGATTCTATTGGTAGAACAACAATTTACAACAATAAACAAACGGTACTGCGTGCGGGTGATATAACGCGGCTAATAATGATTAGTAAGGATGTCTGAGCGGAGAATGAATCAAATTTAGTTTCCAGCAGATGTTGCCGCTCCAGCGTCGTTGCAGCCTGCGTCAGGTCGCATAACATGCAGTCTGACAGCTCGCGTCCTTCAAGCTGCACCGCGCCCGCCGAGCAATTTCCATACAAATTAATGGCCACAGCCCACTCCTCCAGCCCTGTCTCCAGATTATCTTTAATAGCTCCGTGGCCCCTTAGCACCTTTTTTCCTCCCCTTCCATGGCCATGTTCCAAGCAGTCAAGGGCCAAAGATCAGCATGACACCGGCACTGCTTGTTGACCTAATTTATGACTGCGCTATGTACAGTAACACACACACATACACACACGCATACATACACACACACACACGCATACATACACACCACAACACAGTCAGGGCATTCCTTTGCCATAACCCTAACACATGGAAGCATAGCGCAATCGTGTAGTCACATATGGAACTATATATATTTACTCATGAGCACACAACCTTATATACACAAACATATAAATGTGTGCATGTACACAAACACACATACAGAGCTTACACGGTTAGCTCAAAGCAGGAGAAATTGAGCCGATCGGTCGACACCCCTTCCGGTGGAGTCTATGGGCCTCACCGATCCAAAAATAGAACTGTACGTCATTGTCATCATCTGATCTTGGTCGTGAGGCCGTGATTAATCGATTGATCGACGGATGAAATTAATGATCATTTCATGATGCGTCAAGCAAATTTTGATATACCTTTGAGAAAGCATTGACAGATCCACACTAACATGGTGGCCAGTGGTCCCTTGACGTACACAGTGCAGCGTTGCTATTTCGTGTCAGCAGCAGGAGTTTGATGTGCTGCCAGGCTATATCCTGTTAGCCCGGATAGTTATCGCTAGGAATAAATAAAGATGTACGGATTAATATCTGCTCAGTTCCAGGAATGAGCAAACGCTGCACCCAGCGAGGGCGCTCTCACGTATTTTGCTTGGACACATGTGCGTTAAATAATACACAAGAAAATCTCTTCAACGTGCCTGAAACACCATTCTAAATTAACAGACATTGTTTATTTTAATTGTATTTATTTATTTATCTAGCACTTTCGGACCATTTTCACTCATGCTTCATTCAGGATTAGCTAGAAAGTGGCAAAGGTTTGGTGAGGGGAGGTGAACTCACGAAAAAATAACAAATAATTAATAAAAAATGTGTGTTGTTTTTTTTTTTCACCCAGGATTAGCTGGAAAGACGCGAAGAAGGGAGACATACGAAGCTGTCAGAATGTGGCATATGCTGACTAATGTCGTTTTGTAGTAAATATTGTTGAAATTTTGAAAAGTAGTCGACAGAAGCAGTATCAGTGTCCCAAAAGTCTTAAAAGAACAATTAATCAACGTGAAACATTTACAATCACGTGTTTTTTTGTAATCAACTAATTGCAATTAATCGTTATGCTATTTAGCTCTACTAATAATAACGCAAAGAAGCACCCCAACAAGCAAGTTGCAATCATTCAATGCCAAACACTACTTATCAACCGAGAATCCTCAACCGAGCCTATGAAGATAGGCATACGCTCAGATGCCCACAGACAGCCCAACACTAACACACACACACACACACACACACACACACACAAAAGACACACACCAACTTACAACACTTGTGAGTGCAGTGGACCCTTTAGGGACCACGACAGCTGGCACTCGTCAAGTGTTGTTGTTGTTTTTTGTTTTTTTTTACAATACCAAGTCCGTAATGTACATGATGATTGTTTCCTCAGAGAGCCTGAGGCGTCGTAGCACCTTCCAGCAGTCAGCTGTGGCTCACACCTGCCAGTATTGGCTAACTAACTAGTTACAGAAAGAAGAGTTTTGGGAAGTTATCACATTACAAACTCTTTGCCAGGGTAAAAAAGTGTCCCTAATGAGCAAAAAAGGTCATATGTATTCACCCGTGATAACGTTCATTATAGGCAGCTGAATAGAACGTATTTTATCGAGAAAAAACAGGGAAAGCTAGTGTGTGAATAGATTGAAGATAATCTAGCTTGTGTAGCACATGACACATGAAGGGTGGATTGCCCTAATGTGGGCCACTGCCTAATGTGGGACAGCTAAGCTCAAATGGCTCTGGCTCCTCCCTGAACTTTGTCAGTAAAACTATGGTAAAAGCAAACAACAGTAATGTTTCTAACATTAAGTTCAACTGTTCAACACTACATTTCACTGTCACACATTAGGAAACTGACTATTCCACATTAGGAAGCTTTGGTTAAAATGTTTTTTCGACCAGTTAATCATTGACATCCGTGCTGGGAACAACAAGGTGGCCAGAAAATTACTTATTGTCTCTTATTTCCACTAGGATGGCTCATTAGAAACACCCTTCAATACTGTGCTGGCTCAGTGGCGCAGTCGGTAAGACACCCGTGTCCAGCACATGTCTGGTGTGACTTGTTTCACAGACATGGGCAGCGCCGTGAGTTCTCCTTCCCTCATCAAGCTTTCTGCAATGTCTTCTCCCTGATCTCTCTCGTCCCACTTTCAAACAAATCCTTTCAATGAAATGGGAAAATGGCAAAAAAATAACAACACTGTGACTCAACATATATTAGTGGTAGGGGGGCGCAGTGGCAGAGTGGTTACAGAGCATAAGTTGAGGAGTGCCACGGGTTCGAATACCCTCTCCTCTCTCTAGTTCGTCCTCAGACGAGCCTTCCATCGTAGCCTCCGGTCATCCCGATCCTCCATACATTTGGCCAGTTCGTTGGTTCTATGGACTCCCACTTTTCTGCAATGCCTCCCCCCGCCTCTTTGTCCCAGTTTACGATGTAATCCTATCGCTATCTCTCGCAATAAAAGAATGAAAAACAGCGACCAAAAAAAAAATATATATATAAAAAGATATATTAGTGGTGTAACCTTTGCTTTTTTTTCAGAGTGTGTGATTTGTAAATGACCAAATGAATAGCAGCCACTAACAGCACTGTGTATGAAAAATCAGCACACCCTCCATTTGCACTCTGTGGGAAACACGTGTTGCTATTACTAGCATTACAACACAATCATGCGAGTGTTCATTTCCCAACAACCAATGCACAGACGTTGTCACTCTTAGAAGCGGGGCTACTCATGCCACTTAAATGTTTAGCACCACCCGTGTGTTTCTCATTTGTCACGTTCCCAGCCATCAACCGCAATGTGCGAAGAAAGCTATGAGGGTAGAAACCGCGAGGGTAAAAACCACCAGGGAGGTAAAACAAGATGGTCCTGAGGTCTGACACCGCCAACTAATGTGGCGCCCTCTAATTACACCCACCAGGCAGCGAGCAGGTTCCGTCTGTATGCTGTCACATGGGCCGACACTGCATAGACACTCTCTCACACACACACAGGGTTGGGAAGGATCTTTTTTTCCAAATTAATCCTTTTCACTTGCGAGTTACTCATTAAAATTTGGAATCGCGAGGGGGAGTAGGGGGGAGGGTGGCCCCGTGGCGCAGCGGGGTTTAGACAGCTGCTCCAAGCCAGCCCCCATACATAGATAGTCTTGTTGCGATAGCTCAGATTACAGCGCATGCATGCAGCGTGAGATTGCTTCCCCTCAATGTCCTGTACCGCCAATCTGCTGGTCCCTGCTCACTCTATCATCCCCCTTTTACACTAACGCTGTCAATAAAATAAGAAAAAAAAACAATATATGTATTTTTTTTTAATTGGAATTGGGTGCATAATCCTGTTACCACACTTTAATAGGCTATTCCATTACTTTTAAATACAACTCTATTACCAATCAAGTTATATGCATTCCAACTGTAGCACCGCATCATATAAAAGCAGGTGTGGTTTGTTTTAAGACAGCTTCTGCGTGCTGCCTTGACCGCCATGCCCTGCAGGTCTGCTTTCGCCACTCTCTCTCTCATCCCTTCCTTTCACACTGTCAATAAAATGGGAAATGTGACCTGTAGTGAAAAAAAAACAACTTTAACTTTAAAACAAAACAGTGTTTTGTGCATATACACAGTAGTACACACACATGACTGATATTCATCTCATATTCATTTCAGAAATACCTCAGAGAACAATGATTATTCATTTAACAGCAATCTTAATAACATATTTTAAAATGCAACTGTAAGGGACTACAGTTACTATATATGTTGTAATCTGGTTACTGTAATGTGATTACAACTAGTTTGTTGCTACCCAATCCTGTAAACAATCATAGGTAGTGATTCGTCGGGTCGTGCATATGCCCTGGGGTATCAACAGCCATGACGGATGCGGGGGTTGAGAAACTGGGCCTGTGTATCGGGAAGGTCAGGTTCTGAACCCCTCGAACTGGTTCTAGTCACGCGCTTGTCACGTTCGCTGGATACCCTGGGGGAAATCTTAAAATACAACACACATGTGCCACATACAGATTGGTACATAGGGTCATGGGTACACAAAGGATGGCATACACTACACACACACATACACACACTCTGGAGCACCCCCGATAGGCGTCGGCCTATGTATACAACGCATATATAAGAAAGAACAAAACATTAAATACAATGTTTTATATATTTGATTGCACCTGGAATAGTGACTGCATCTGGTTATTTGCACAGCGTCTTCGCACATGTCCTTGATGTCTTTTTCGTGTTTTTATTGTTGGTTTCTTATTGTTTTTCATAAATAGACTATTAATAGTAGTACTGTTCTCATTGATTGAGTGCTTACACTGAGGGGTGAAGCTCTAAATTTTGTTGTATCAATGTACAGTGACAAATAAAATATTCATTCATTGAACATTCAGCATGCAAGTAAACAAATGAATGTACAAATGCACACACACATGTAGAGCTGTGGAAGTACCTTCTGCTGTTTTGTGGGCTCAGGAAACATCGGGGATGTATATAACAACCAACCTCCGCCACACACACACTCTCTCACTCTCTCTCCCCGCTACCCTTTTCTCTCTTTCTCCCCCCTTGTCTGCACTTTGTTGCTCTGAGCAGTACAAATGGTGGGTTTACAACCTGCCGCTCCTTCCTCTTCCCTTCTGTGAAATCTTTGAACCTGGAAAGAGACGACTGTGTCTGGAAAGAGAGAGAGAGAGAGCTTTCGGGGGAGAGAGCGAGACAAAGAGAGAGAGAGAGAGAGAGAGAGAGAGAGAGAGATTATCGTTGGATGTATATATGTCTAATTATCTCTACATGTCACCAATAGTGAGTCAATGTAAAATGCATGCATGGCACGGTAAAGCCTCTTTTTTGACAGAAAGAGAGAGGGAAGAGGACACGACAAAGATAACGAGTGAGAGAGAGAGAACCAGACAGCAGGCAGACAGAAACAGGGGGAGAGGTGCCAAATTTTGACAGGAAGAGCAAGCTTCCTGTGATTTCAGGCACACCAGACACACACATGCACGCACAGACCCCCACACACTCACACAGAAACAGATCAATCTCTCTCACAAGCTCTCTCTACCTCCCTATCACTCTCTCTCTCTCTCTCTATCCCTCTCTATCCTACTCCTGACTCATTTCAGGACAATATGATACCTTTAAAAGAAATGAAGGCTAAAATCCATTTAGGCAGTAGCAATTTCATTGCTATGATTTGTTCTGAGTATATTTGTGGAGCCGAGCACGACTCATTCATTGAATCAGACTTCTTGTGCTGTAAATCAGAGGAATTACGGGGACAAAGCAAAGGTACTGTAACAACTCGTGGGTGTGGGAGTTCGTAGGCATTGGCTAAGCTTACCTCACTCGCAAGTCTCAACCCAAAGGCTTACGTAGTCTGACTGCGGTGAGCAGTTATCACTTATGGTGCTATGCCAAGTTGCATACCAGTCCACACTGTCGTTAGTGCAGCGACCGACATCACCACTCACGGCACCCTGCCGCGAGGAATCGGCGGTGTTGACGTGCTAACTGAGGGCGCGGCCGGCCACAAACTCCCACGAGGCATTGCAGGCAGGATTGCTACTCTGTTCTATTGTGCTATGCAACGGTAAATTCTGATTCTGATTGAGTGTTCATAGAAGAGTGTAGAAGCAGATAGTCATCTTGTGGCCAGTGCATACCAATGCAACTGCCTGCGTGCTCCATTGTGCGGCCGTTGCGCACGCATGGAGCGATCTCCTGTTTAATCCGATCGCCCGGATACTGTACATGGACTTGGCAGTCACTTACACCGCATATTAGTCCGCTTCAAAATGTATTCTGATCCACTTCAAGCGGATCCTTGGCAGTGCATACCTGAACACTTTTGAATTTTATTCAATCAAGTATGAATGTTATTCTTGATTGGGTTTTATTTTATCAATAACAGAAAGTAATCTGCTGTTACATGTTTCAATCAGTAATCCAGTAACATAGTGGATTACTCTTTAAGATCAGAAGCAAGTAACCTGACAGGATTGCTCTTAAAAGTAACGATACCCAACTGGGCCTCTAAGTCGTTTGCTTCATAAGAGCATACAGCGATTGCCGCCAGGAGTGGTTCATGGCCTTATGCCGTCAACAGATGATCGGCTCACAGCAGTCACTAGGGCATTAAGGCTTCTATGAGCAGTGGCCAGTTTGTCAGGTCTGTTCAGGAGTGCCCTGGTTTCATTTTAAACTATTCTGATGTAGAGAGAAGAACTCAGGACACAGAGATCAGATGTTTCCACAGGTCCACTGGCATCTCGTATAAAGAGCACATAACCAAAGAAGAAGTGAAAGGCAGAGTAAAGCAAGCCACCAGGCCGAATGAAGACTAAAATGGTACAAAGAATGCAGGCTCGATGGCGCAATCGGTAGGACACCCGCATTCAGCACTTGAATGGTGAACCGTGACTTAGTTCATAGATACGGAGAGCAGTGCAAGTTCTTCTACCCTCGCCGCCATTTCCCCCAATCTCCCTCGCCCCACTTTCAAACTAATCCTGTCAATAAAATGGGAAAACAGTGCATAAAAAAAACAACAACAACATTTGGTTTAAAAAACTAAAATGGTACGGACATGTCACGAAATCCCAATGAATCTCAAAAACAATCAAGGTACCAGGCACGGTGCTAGGTGGAACGAAGAGAGGAAGTCAGAGAAAGCAATGACGTGAAGATCATCAACGCATGAATAAACAAGTTGCAGGCTGAGCAAAGCGATGGGAGTGGTCGAGGACAGACAGAGATCGTCTTCAGTGGTGCCCCAACGGTCAGCCAGATGACGGGACAGATGCAGAGGAATTAGAATCAGTTTGGCTTCTCAATACGTTACACAATGAGAAAAGTAAAAACAGTGAAAGTGTGCTGAAACAACAATACAAAAAGAGCAATCACTTGCTACAACATCCACCCACACCCCTCCCCAGCTCTTGGAAATGGTGATGTACCTCAGCAATTGCACGACTCACAGAGGTGGCAGGAGTCAAAGCTGCAAATATGCCTCTGATTAAAAGGGACTCCTCTGTGGTCTGATGCTGTGCAACAGAGCCAACGCCAGTCTTTCCATGTTTGTTCGTGCTTTTAATGGCATGTCTTTCAGACACACCATTTATTTCTGACTGAAAAAAAAGGTCCATTCGAACCACTTTTAGTTCTAGCTGTAAGAAAGAAAAGAGAAGACATTCTAGCTGTATAAAGAAATGGAGGGAATCAGGCCAACACAGTCTCCATATTGGCATCACAACCAAGAAATTAGTATTTGAATGTAAGTGTTTATTGGGTAAGAGATGAATAGTGGGGATTTGGGAGGAGATTACATGATAACCATTGACCGTTACATGACCACTTCATTCAGCCCCCTACACCTTTGTGCCTGTAGCTTTGTCTCATAACACACACAGCTGTCATGTTTCCCTTGTGTTGCAGGTCTGTTTCCCCGCTCTCTCGCCCCACCCCCTCACACTTGGCTTGGTAATAAAAATAAAAAATGGAGCTTGCAACCAAAAAAAAGGCACTTTTTGATACCACTGAAATATCGTCGGCATCTGTCCATCTTAAGTGATTGTCTCTTTGGATAGTAATCTCTAGATTAATAAAGCACTTTTCTGTCACATAGTGGTACTCAAAACAGTTTACAGTTACCTTCACACCAATGGCAGCAGCTGCCATGTAAGGAGCTCACCCATTGGGGGCAAATTGGTGTTCATCGTCTTGCCCAAGGAAACTTTCGCATGGAGACTGTCGAAGCCGGGATTCGAACTACCAACCTTTTGGGCATCAACCCTGCGGTCATTGGAATGGCCACTCCACCAACTGAGATACAGCCACCACCTTTGATGGCAGCGCCTGGTAGGTTATTGGATATTAACTTGGTCAGTTGACAGTCTGATACTTGCGTGTCAGTTATGGCCAGCGGTTGCGATGAAAAACATATGTAATCCGCACATCTCTATTAGATTGCGCTGAAGAAGGCCGCTGCCCAAAATGGGACAACTAAGTTCCAGTGGCACTGGCTCCTCAAGAATAAATGAATGTCAATGAAACTGTGGTAATGTGTTCAACATTAAGTTCAACTGGTCAACACTACATTTCACTGTTCCACCTTAGGCAACTGACTGTCCCACATTAGGATCCTGCAAAAAAGGGCCCACATTAGTGAGATCCACCCTATTTATAAACCCACTAACTGATGCGCTATGTTTAGAAGAATATTGCAATTGCAATGATACATGACAATAAAACAATGTTGTGTGGTAAACAGGGCTTGAAAACGGAATTATTTTTAAAACGTTCCGTTCCGAATGGTTCAGGCAGGTCTATATTTAACGTATTTTTCGTTCTCGGAACTGTTCCACCACCAAAATATTGGTCCTGAACCGGTTCGGAACACAAATATTTTGATCGTTCTTAAAGTTCCTTAAATTGTGCAATGTGAAGATATAGTTTTTATACAAATATATATTTGGTGGACTTTCAAACTCCGAAGCAACTGTATTAACACCATTACATTCGCTTCCTCATCTGCCCACATGATGGAGCCCCAGATGCATGGGGCTTGATGACTGACAGTGAAAGTGGAAGGAAATAGTCTCGCAGACATAGGATATGCTAAAATATATAGAGAACGGAAAAAAAAGGAAACGTTTTTAACCGGTTTTGTGGATTTCATAATGTTCCGTTTCTGTTCCGGAACAGTTGAAGAAATGTTTTTCTCTGAGAACTGGGGGCGAGAACGAGACCTATGGCCAGGTAGTGCACTATAGACATAGTAGCAGTATAGGAGGCGTGTGGAGTGCAGGAGTGAGTGTATGTCATAAACTCTTGGCCTTGTGTCAGCTCTCCATGTTGGTGCGGTCGGGGCTTCACAGCAAGCATCCCCCGTTGATGGACGGCACAACGCGGAGATGTTCGGACCACACCGCCTCCTGTACCCCTAGCCTGCCAGCACAGGCAACATTTTCCCTTCCAACATTCTTTATTTTCCTCTTACTTCTTCAGACCTCTGCACTTGGAAAAAAATCTTGGGGCTAGTGCAAAGGGTTTACGACGGACATCGAAAGCTAAGCAGTTCTATAAATCCGCAGCATTTGGGGAGTTGGGTCGACACTTGTTTTGAAATTAGAGCATCGTTTTTGCCGACTCAGCTTGCACACAGCTGGGATATCTTTTTAAAATTTCCGACGGTGGTAGCCACAGCAACATACCGCATTGCATTACATGCAATGTGTTTGTGTTGTTCATGTGACATCACTGCATGTTTAAGATTTAATGGAAATACAGAGAAATAAATTAACCCAATAGAAAAATGAATTTAAAAGCCTGTGCCTCACTCATACTTTGTGGAAACTACAGATACGAACCGTTATCAGCTTGTTCATTTCTCATCTGTAGCGAGACAGCTTAGCTTTCCAGGGGCTCCGCGTGAAAACGGAGCTATACCACCTATTACCACATACGCCGACACCTCTGCTGGCTGTCTCCTCCCACTTCTTCGGCTCTTGACAGCTAATCCTGAATAAAGCTCAGAATGGGCCAAAAACAGCATTTTTCATAAGTGGCCAAAGCTGCTAAATTACAACACATTACGTTAACTAGAGGCCTGGAAAAAAATGTAAATGTAAAACCACAGCTACACATTGATTGTATGTATGTGCACCATGTACAATTGTGGATGAACTGGCCAAATAAATCAATACCATTCATTCATATTAAACTCATAGTCTAGGAGACGTCCGATGTCTGACTCAAAACAAAGTCATTTACACACTTAACTCTTATATCCTAACTGTCCTCAAGTTTAATCCACATGTATGCTGTTTGAAGCATGCGTTTGACATTGAGCACACGTAAAGTCACCTGTAACATTAATTTGACGTCATGGCATATTTTTCATCTTGTGAGTGCCGAGTCTCTTCAAACATGACAAATGAAGCCAGTGGGCGAAATAATAATGGACTTGAGTGCCGTTCAATTTCTAAGGTGCTTTTTCATAAATTGAGATGCAACACGCAAAGAACAGTATCACACACATAGTGAAGCACATAGCTAAATGCAGAAAAGGTAAAAGTACCCAGATTTCTTACTTGAATAAGAGTAAAATACATTACAGTAAAAAAAACAACTTGAGTAGGACTACAAAGTACCGAACCAAATAGCCACTTGAATAAAGTAAAAAGTACAGGCTCTAAAATGTACTCAAAACTATTTTTGAAAGTATAAAGTGCAAAGTACTAAAAATACATTTGTATATAAAATGCACTTTTTAATGTTGTTTGCCATTTTTATTGTTTGAATGCATTACTAACAACCTAGCCGAATTCATCTCATATCTAGGGCACACCCTAGACAAGTAAACAAGCAACAAGTAAAAAGTAGTCACAGAAAAAAGTACTTCTAAAAGTGCAGATACTTGAAAATTCTACTTAAGCACAGTACTTAAGTATTTGTACTTTGTTACTTGCCATCTCTGGTTAAATGTGAATACAAATATAAGTTAATACGTTTATATATTAATACAAATATAAGTTAATTGAATCTAGTGTACATAATAGTGTAGTGAGTGATGGACCACGCTTTATTATGGGAGATGGTGGCTCGAAGTTGTGTTCAGCGCGTGATTGGAGTCGAGTCTTGCCGCACGGCGGAGATCAGAATCTGAATCAGCTATATTTCGCCACGCTGCAATTGCCCGCAATATATGCCTGGAATTAGGGTTCGGACAGAATAAACACCACGGTGAACACACAATAAAAACACAAATCATGTGCTAGTGCGAGCCGGTAGGCAACTCGAGTGGGAACCATGTGCAACATTTGTGGAACCGTTGTTTGCATATAAATGCGATGTGTTAAGGCCAGATTACACAACCGTACACACCAAATGTTGCTTGGGTCTGGTCGCGAAACAGTTTTGCTGTTATGCTTCTGCACCCTCGCTCTGGAATTTCTAGCGGCGCACAGCAGTTTCCCACCGCAGTGGGAGTCCATTCAAGAACTCCGTCGGAAAGTCACAAGAACTTCGGAGGTGCCGGCGGAAGTGTTTATATGCTATTTACATATTTATATTTATTATATTGTAGTGTAGTTGCTCCTCGGTTTTTAAAAATGGCTCGCCCCGGTACCGAGACGACAACACAGACAGCTTGAATGGCATGCCAAGGACCATTCACAGCTGCTTTTTCTCTGCGCACTTCCGCTTGATGTCTGCGCGGGTTCGCAACTGTCTGACGCGTAGTTAGGATATTTTTGAGGTGTGCGACGACGGTTGTAGAACCTCTGTGCGGGGGCCGTGGTCGCACACAGAGATTGATATGACGGTTGCAGTGGCTATGTGTCAGAAGCATAAATCGGCCTTTACACACCATGAGCTGAATCGAATGATTCGTTCCCACATGTAGTTGCCCGCTATCTATTTTCCACAATAAGCATTCTCTCTGCTGACATGCCTTAATGGTTGTCATCGTAGAAATCATCTTAGACCTTAGCCCTTGTCTGTGCACGCTTTTATTCAATACTGTGAAAGCTCTTTTGTACATTCTGATGAGAGGCGGCGGATAAACGCCTACTCTAGGCAACCAAGCACTTTGTTGCGCAATGTGTCCAGACAGTCAGTCAAAAGAAAAACACATTTGTTGAAAGTCAGAACACAGGGCACCCTAAATCGACAGCAGTCTCAGTTTGACCTTCGTGAGCTATGTAACCCCCCATGTGGCAGCTTGCCTGCATAAAACCAGCGCTGATACAATAGACGGCGGGTAGTTCCGTTTTAGTTTGAATGTCACTTGCCATTTATTTTGCCGTGTCGTCAACTATTTGTCTATGTCTATTCGGTGGGAGCACACACCTACCGTGTTATTTTAAAATGATGGTGGTAACTTGCATTGTGCTATTCCACACCCAAATGCTGTCATGCGGATCTATGCCCTACAAACAACAATTCATTAATCTGCGCAACTTGTTCCATTTACTAGTGGTCCAGAAGAACATGTGACCACATCAGTGCGTAACTTCAAGTTGAATGTTGACTGTATTTCATCAATACAACGTAACTGTGATCGAAGGGGGTGGATGATGGACAATTTGTCACAGCGCGAGCTGTAGTAAGGAGATTTTGAAACATTGTGCGTTTTGTGTGACAAATTCAGTCACTTCCGTCCACTACGATGACTTTTGACAGGCCAGGCAACTATTCAGACACAAGAAGTGCGTTTCAGCCGGCGGGACAAAATACCAACCCCCTTTGCGCGGGGCATATCTGTCCGTGGCACACTGCAAGCAGTGGTTAGCAGCAGAGATGGCAAATCCAGTTCCAGCAAGTAAGAATCTTGCCATGCAATCGACTGCTTAAATACCCTGCTGTTTGCAATGTCCGGACAGCAACGGTCTGCAACTGCCTCCCAGCCCCTGTTGCATGCTGGGAACTCTCACTTTCCACATGATGTTTCTAACCTATTGAATTGCATTGTGTGTGATTTTTTTTTTTTTAATCCCCGAGCAACCCCTGCTGTCATTTTACACCCATTAGACTGGTCTGTAGTATACAGGGTTGGCAAGGTAAGTTTTAAAAAGTAATACAGTTACGAGTTATTTGAGATTGCATTACATTAATGCATTAATTTAAGATTATTTTTAAATTCCATCTTAATACAACAAATCAAAAATTGCATGAATTCCCAAGATTTTTCACTTTAGATTTTGTGAAACATGGAGCTGTAGAAATGTCAGTGGTGTGTCAAATGACAGTGAGTGTGGTCCCTTATGAAATGGATTCTGTTGCTTGAACATTTACAAGTTCCAACATTGGAACCATCGCGAAAGTCAGTGAAATCCCCTATTTTGGGCAAATATTACTGTCATCTAGATTACATATTTTGAAATGTAACTTAACTTTTAGGTGCAAGAGGTGCAAAATGACTTCCACAATGCGGGGAATCTTTAAATAAAAATCTTTGTGACATCAAAGTTCAGTGAAAAATGCAACATAAGCACCTATGAGCATGATCACAGGAAAATGCTGCTCAAATTAAATAAATTAAAAAACGCACAAGGTCCCAATGAGTCCTCTGCACCTAAAGGTTAATGAACTACTAGTTACTACCCATTTTTGTTATCAAATTACTATAATCTGATTCTCATACCCAACTCTGGTAGTATATCTGAGTATTAACCACTGTAAGCGTCCCACATGTGTCCAGCTAGCTGTCAGTCTGTGTGAATAACCTTGTGAGTTGTGTGTCTCTTGGCTGTCCGAAGAGCGCTGTGCAAGATGACGAGCCTGCCACGGAGCATGGAGCGTTCTCCCCAGGGACGGAGCCCAGCTGTCTGCTAGAGTGCACCGAATGTTGCAACCACAGTGCTATATTATTAAGAGCTCTAGGCTTGTGCCTGCCATTCACATTCCATTGGGAAAAGTGACAGTGACAGACATTCCATATGTATATGTGCATGTCATCCAACATGAAAATAGGCACTGCGGTCTTGAGTGCAAGGCTGCGAAGGACTGAGGTGAGATGTACATGTATTATGTATCGGGTTGCGAATGTAATTCCTTCGAGTCAGAAGTTACTCGTTAAAAATGGTGAACAGTGCCCCGGAGTTAGCCTAGCGAGCCAGAACCAACGAATTGTCCACGCATTGCACACCGCTAGACGGTACATTGGGTCTGGCCAAATCAGGCAGACGCCAAGCTGACCAATTGAATTCTTCGCATCGAAACATGGGCGGCGCAAGACGTTGGTGGAGTGGTTGTCATCCCTCCACGTCGCTGGTGCCACCTACAGCGCTGTGACTCAATATACTCATTTTCTACGGGCTCTGCACAGGTGTTTAAAATGTAGTTGTAAGGGACTACAATTCATATTTTCCGTAATCTGATTATAGCCTTTATGCCTTTTCCAGCTGTGGATATCACAAGTTAGTTGTTTCCTATTTTACTTGGGAATTTCATTATGAAATGACAGTGACACTGTTTGCGGTGCTGCGGGTGCGTGGAAGCGCAGGAAAACCTAATAATTGCATGTGGCGTGTGTCTGTTTTCCATCAGTCTTTCTCTTCAGTATGAGTGTGTTTCTGTGTTTGTGGTTAATATTACATATTGCATGGGAGAATTTACCCATTCAGAGGAGATGTACAGGCAGTGTTATGATTGGTGCAATGCATGGGGATTGCAGGGAATTAAATAAATCAGGACAGCAGAGGTTTACAAGTCCCCATATTTCCTTTTTTTTTTACTTATTTTTGGGCGCAAGCGCAGTTTTTTATTCTTTTATTGAGAGAGATAGGGACAGGATTAAATCGGAAATTTGGTTGGAAAGTAGGGGGGAGACATTGCAGAAAAGACGGACAGGGGATTTTAACCTACGGCACTGCTCGACATATGATCTGGGGGACGCGCTCTCTACCCGCTCGGCCACCGCACTCCTCCCAACAAGTCCCCATTTGCAGCATTTCTCCACTATGATTATCTACCACAATGAAACAAACTGCAACGTTCCTCTCCACTGGGTGTCAACGACAGCATTTCGATTAGCCGGCATCCGGTCAGGAGACACCGGCATTCCGGTATGGGTTAGCAACGGCCTTTCCACCGCATTTCTTCCATATTGGAACGAAGATGCTTCTGTGTTGGGTCAGGTGTGGATGTTACACGGGCAGGTGAATTTCATATCCATCCAAGTATGAAGCAGGCCTGAAACTACAACGCTATCAAGATGAAGTCCCTCTGCATTCTATCAGAAATGTATTTTACATCTTTATCAATTGTAAAAGTATGGCAATTACCATCAGGGCTTTGAACCGGTTCAAGGAAGGAAAACGAAAAATGACTTTTACAGAATTTTATGAGGAGCAGAAACAGAAACAGAAAAGCATGTCTTTAACTGTTCCGGAACAGAAACGGAACAATTGAAATCCACAAAAGCGGTTAATAACCGGTTAATTCTGTTCTCTATAAATTTGAGCATATCCTGTGTCAGGGAGACTATTTCCGGTTGTGTGTCCCCTTCACTGCCGCCAGGACGTCCTATTTGCACTGAAGTTTGAAAGTCCACCAAATGGAGAACAATGAGTAACAATACGTTTAGGCATTACATTGTAAAAAGGTCTGCTACCGGAACTTTGAAAAATAACATTATTTTTGCATTCCAAACCGGTTCAGGACTGATATTTTGGTGGCGGAACAGTTCCAAGAACGGAAACGTTAAACATAGGCCTGCCTGAACCGTTCCGGTCGGAACGTTAAAAAAATAATTTTGTTTTCAAGCCCTGATAACCATATGCTTTTTCTGTTTCAGTCCTTGGCGGTCAAAAAACCTGGTGAGCTGTGTCTCTCTGGAACCTGGGTTGCATTGCAAATGCTTCGGCCACTTTGACTGAATGTCAACTTTTGTTTCTTTTTCTGTTGTTGCCCAGACACCTGGAATCTATGACATGAATAAATATGTGGGGGGGGATGAATAAATATGTGGCAAAATAGAATAATAGAAGACTGTCCTTTCTGTGACCTGCGGCTCATAATAATGATATCCAATTGCCTTCCAGAGTGGATTGTAATTATATTTTGCCGTATAGCAGACCCTGTTTCTCCCGGCGTTGGGGCTGCTCGGACAGATGGTGGCCGCCTCTAATTTATTGCTTAGGTCTTGAGGCTCTGATAACAGACACGGCAGCAGCTGAAACACAAGTATCAAGTATGTATGTAAGTATTTAGTATGGCGGCAGTGTTTATAGTTGCTATGAAAATCTAATCTGACACAGCTGAGCTGTGTTAATGTGCATCTGTCCGCCCGCAGACACACTTTCATACGACGTCATAGCTCAGGCACGTCGAAATTAAATGTCTAATGAAATGTCTAATTGAATTCATTGGCCAAACCCAAATGGTGACTGGAATTGAACTTCACTCATGAGTTGCTGAGCGTTACCGAGTTACTGTCGCTTTAGCCTCTAAGTGGCCGAAGCTAAGGAGAGGAACGTCAGAAAATTCTGAATTTATTTTCTGCAGCTGCCTCCCATTCATTTGACATCATTGAGAACCAGAACCTTGAAACATGCGCGCTGGAACGCCTTTGCTTATTCCCAACTTGGACATGTTCCGTTCACGCCGCTCCCCTCGAGTAAGACCACCCCCCTCGAGTAAGCGGTTTCGGTCCATCAGGGCCAAAATCATGCACCATAAGAATAGCCTCTTTGCTGCTGCCCAACAGCTACTGAACACCAGGTAGATCCAGATGAGACATGCTGCACAAGCCACTTTCTGACCCCAACACTGTATATAGCCTGTCCCCATGTACATAACCCCAGGTGCCTTTTGTTACATGCCGTTGTTCTGTGCTGCACTGTGTCCTTCTCCCCACTGCATTTGCACAAGAAGAATTTCTAGTCTTAGCTTGTATCACCGACAACACTGATTCAAATGCAAATTCCTCGAACCAGAGGACTGCTTGCATCATTCTCCAAATGTAGTTGTTTGGATTCCCCCCCAGTTCCCAGAATTTTCCAGAGGAACAATTTGTTGTTGTTGCTGAAAGGTAACTGATGAAGTCAGTCATCCACTATGCTAAAAGGCCACAAGCTGTGACATCATTGGATGTCCACTCTCACCGGCTCTTCATAAGTGTTGCTTCCTGACAAATGATTTGCCTGGCGAGCCAGAAGGAACACATCGTCCACGCATCGCACATCGCTAGACATTTGCCAGGCTAACAAATGATGTATTCGGCATGTGTCTTGCGCTTGCTAATCCTTAGCTAGCCCCTTTGCTAGCTTATCCTAGGAGCGAGGCACAGGGGTGGCTCTCACCGTTCCCAAATAAGTCCTTTCCGATAATATTCGAATCCCAAAAAACGATCCGCTTATTTCTTTTAGGGTTAGGGTTTTGGAGGGCCCTGAAAAAATGAAAGTGGATCGTTTCTTTGGATTTGCACATTACATCATGGAAAATTATACACCAAAATTCACGGTTAGGGTTAGGGTTCGGAATGCAGAGGCTTCGGAATGCAGGTGTGTAACCCCGGCACAGACCAGTATCGGTTACTTTGATAGATTAACTCTGGACATATTCCTGTGTCAAGACTGGTCATTTCCTCTATGTGGATCACCTTATGAGAGTTGCCGTAACAGTTTACAAAAGACATTTTGGCACACATGTGCGCAATAATACTCAACAAAATTTACTGTAACATAAAAAGACAATCATAAATCTATAAAGAAAAAAAAAGATTGCACAATATCAATAAATATAAAGTATAATGCCGCCACAGCTATTGTAAATCCAGAGTCTGGAGAGTGATGAAAATGTACTCATTAACAAAAGGACCTATTATTTATTTTAAGACGTAATATGACATTTATGCTAGAAGTTTATTTTGGCTCCGTGCTTTTAAGGTTATTGCTAATTATCTTTTGACATTCATGATTTATCCTTGTCTGTTTATGGTGGTCACACTCAAATTGCCTCTATTAGAAAGTCCTTTTCTCATTTGTTTTGTTTGTTTTCATGTGCTTTTTTCTTTTTTACCGACAGCTTGTCTAATTAGTCCATAATAAGGAAAGTAAATCAATATTCATGAGTTTTTTCTTTGTGTTTATGCTTTGCTTTTAGCAGCAGACGCTGCTAAAATGCTGCATTAAAAGCATAGCATTTTACTTTTTGAGATTATACGAAATAATAAGAAATGATTACCTACACAGTCAATTTTGCAGTGTTAAATATGCAGTGTCAAAGTTCATTGACTCTTTCAGAGTTATTACAACAACAGAAGGAGTTGAATATTTTCTCGTGTTGGTATTAATTTGCAGAGTCACAAGGCGCTTTGTCAATTATACTCTACAAAGCCCCACCCAAAGCGCACCCACTTTGTCCTTCTCAAACTCAGTTCTCAAACTTTAAAGACCACTATTTTCAATGCATCATGAATCATGCGGCACCCGACCCTTAGCGAGGACCGAGGTTCGGCCCGGGGCCCAGGCGTTTGGGTCGCAGTACCGCTGCCAACTCGTCTTGTCACAGACCTTCGTCCGCTCAGATGCAGACGCCCGTCCCTTCACGGACGTGCCAGCCGTGCTGTACAGTATTTTTTACTCAATTTCAAGTTAATTTTAAGAGGAGTTAAACACTACGGGAAGAGTTAATATAACACCAAATGTGATAAGGACCAAATACATTCAGACACAGTGTTAAATGTAACTCTTTAAGTGTTGCACACTACAACATTTACTGTGTATAAGTGTTCTGGAATAGAGCAATATTAACTTGTAAATGTGAGAGAAACAGAAACCCCTTTATAGGAGACCACAGCCACTTTCATATAAGTCATTTTCTCGGCACAAATGCAATTTTCCTCAATTTTTAATTGACCGTGTTCATGTGAAGTGGGAATGAGAGAGTAAGGATTGCTGGACGCTGCGTGTGCTGTGTGTACATTCCCGATTAAACATTTTTTTTCACATTATTTTTTGGCCGCAAACACCATTTTTCATTCTTCTATTGAGAGATAGTGACAGGATTAAATGGAAAACTGAGATGAAGAGTCGGGGGGAGACATTGCAGCAAAGCCGGAGACAGTATGCAACCCGGCGGCGCTGCTCGGCCTGGAGGACGCCTTCTCTAACCACTCTGACACTGTGCGGCCCCTCGTTAATAAGTAACTTGTAACTGTAAGGGATTACATTTTAAAAATGCAAACCCTGTCTATAATGCATTCCAACATTTTTTTCTAGGCTCCCTGCTTTCCTCAGGAAGAGTTGAACTGATAAACAGGACAGTGCCTCGGGTGAGATACGCGGGTTGAGTTAATTAGTTTAATAGGATCAGCGCGGGTAGAGGTGATGCGTGGGTGGTTGGTAGGGCTGGTGGTGGTGGTGGTGGTGGTGGGGGTCGTCCAACGTCGTCACGCTTCCCGAGTTCAGAGGTGGGAGTTCAGAGGTGCCCGGGGGTGCCATAAAACAGTTAATCTGGCAAATTGAAAGCCGGTTGCCGACGGTTACGAGACTCGGATGAGCCAGGGAGACACCCCACCACCGCCACCCCGAACCCCATCCCCAAAATGAGAAAACAAATTGAAAGCTGGAGCTCCCCACCCCTAAATCTGTTCAACTGATTGAAGCACGCACTCTGAAACCGTATCTCAAACCGTGCATTTATTATTCCGACATGAATTGAATTTCCCTATGGAAATTAATATGTCGCTATCTAGTGGTGATCAAGTAGCAGAGCCGGTTCTATTTGAGGTCGTCCGGGGACTTGAAGAGTGGGAAATTAAAAAGAAGATGACGTTCGTTTTTAAATCAGCTCATCTCAGTTATAATTGGCAGGACAGCAGCAGAGAGTTTGAGGAGGTATTCATGAGCAGTTTGGCCCAACAAGTAAACAGTGTTTCACAACAAGTAAACAGTTTCACAACTAGAAGCACTCAGATTGCGGATGAGAGAGCGAGGACTAATGGACCTGCAGTATACTATGACCATAGCGGGTTCTGTCAACACAGGCACGAGACTATGTATGAGGCTGGATGCGTGCAGAGGCCTTACCTGCTGCGCCATAGAGCCAGCCCCATCTAAAAGTTATTGAATTCAATCCCTTACTTTACTTTTGAAATGTGGTAATGGGATTGCGGTTTTTAATTTTTTATTGAGAGAGATAGTGACAGGATTAAATGGGAAACTGGGATGAAGAGTAGGGGGGAGACATTGCAGAAAAGCCGGAGATAGTATGCGAACCGGCGGCGCTGCTTGGCCTGTGGCACACTTTTTTTCTGAGAGAAAGACCCAAATGCATCACAGAATAAAGATACCCAGTGTTTGGGCTATTATGGAAGACTGCCTGAAAACACCTGAAGAGTTATTACTAGATTTGAGCAAGACAATAAAGAGAGGAAGGAAAAAAACACAATAAAAGAAAGGCCTATAATCTCTGTAATGTGCATGCTTATTTCTTGCTCGCTAGACAGAAACCTGACATAATTATTGCAATTAAAATGAAAAAAAAACCTCTTGCCAGCCAGCAGCGAACATTTATTGAATGTAGTTCAATAAACCAATGTCTGATTCACGGCTCTTCACGACATCTCAGAAAGTTTACATCTCGCGCAGGAGGTGGCGAAGAGAGCGTGTCTGTGAGGCACTTACGGTGATAGATTGCCACCCCGGCGCCCGTATTATAAAGTCACGGCCGTTAAGCGACTCTTATTGGCGAGTGGCTGATAAACAAGCATGGTGGGCGTTTTTTTTTTTCAGTCTACGCGCCGACGCTACTAATGGTTAACACATGACGACGTAACCACACTGTGTACATCATCTCTAGGGCCTCTTTTGGTGGCTTTTCAGCACCTATCCAACAGAACTCTTCCCCGGCAAAAGTCAACAAAGCAACCTCCAAAACACAAAACCACAGTTGACGCGCCGCACCGGTGCAGTCGTCTGTATGCTATGCCACTGGCATTGTGCTCGTGATCATTTTCCATCTCTGTTCATTTCTGGGCCACCCCAACACCAACAGAAATATTATGACCTCATTCGAGAGCTTTCAGACAAAATACATCAGACGTTGTTCAAAACGGCACTAAAGGGTAACAACAACACCGAAAAAAAGACCAAAATACATAATAGTATCCCCGAGGAAGATGTTCTCTGTATCTGTAACATAGTAACCACCACTTTGAAATGTTTTGAGAAGAAAGGAAAATGGCTTGTATTGGAAAGCAAGTCCAATCGCTTGGTATGTTGTCGATTAGCAATAGCATGTCATCTTCCAGTTCAGTTGGATTCAGTCAGTGGCACAGTAGTGCATGATGAAGCTGGCGTCATGTTGTTGACATCAATGTCACTGATGCGTTTCTGCAATCAACGCCACTGCTGACTGAATTCTGGAATGTTATTCCACGATGCAAGATCACAAGAAATACAACATGCAGCAATACACCAAATCAGAAACCAGCTTTATTGGCCAGGTTGCATATGCTGCAATATATACTGGTGTGACACGTTAGACACTCCGGTGAATGGAGTGACACAATAAGTAACACTAAAGAAACAGTAACAGTGTAGCAGGTAAAACTATTCTTAGTACTAGGTAGTGAGAAGTGGGTAGGGCTACAACATTATATTTAGATGTAGAGAATATGATACAAAAAGAAGACGAATACTACTCACAGCTACAAAAAAAACAATAACAAGACGTTGGTACAAGACTGAGCCGCCGTCAGAGTACCAGTGGATGGATACTGTGAGGGAAATGTGCACCATGGAGGAGATCACGCACCGAGTGAGGCATCAACGTGGCAAATTTGAAACCAAGTGGACTAAATGGTTGGACTACATTAAGCCGGTCCTGGTGCACGTCGCCAGCATGAACTGAGAAAAAGAAAAAAGAAAAAAAGAAGTAAGTGGTGGACTCGTAGAAACTACTACGGACTCTATTTGTGGCATTATGTTTTTGTTTTCTGTTGTGTTTTTTTTTGTTATTGTTTTGTCTTGTTCGTCTTTAATAAAAAATAAGTTAAAAAAAAATATATATCTCTCTATCTATGGAATTATTCAGATACAGGGCAATATTTGTCCCTCATTCTGTCTATCTAATTACAACTTGTGGCTTCATCTGTAATGCAGTTGGGTTGATGTTTCCATTGCAGGGAAATAGACCCACTACCTCCAACGTGGGCTGCAAACTGTGTGATAAATTGTAATTCTAAAGTTCATGAGCGAAAATTATACTCGCATCAGGCTGCTGTTCAGCGTAACAGTGCTTGATAATAGCTCAATAGACCACACATAACATATAACAGCTACACTGTCCGCACAATAAGCACCGTTCAACACAGACTCAATAAGAGGCTAGAAATGTTTCAGTGGGTTGTTGTTGGGGTTAGATAACACAACAGGAAGATGAGATGTGCTGGCCTATGATTAAAAATGTGTTTCAATGCTTTAGAAGGTTGCTTATGCCTATAGAAAATTAAATCATACAATGAGGAGATGTAGACTTTTTTTTTCCGCAAATGATGGCAGTTCCCATTTCATTCATGCACATATATATATATATTTTCTTTTTTAATCAATATAATTGTTACATTATGTGTCCAACAGTCTGTTACCCTTTCTCTTTTATTTCTCTGTTATTGTTCTTTCTCATACAATTGATGTTATTTCCCATTGAAGATGAATAAAGTAAACTTTCTATGTAACTATGTATACATGCATAAATGTTGTACATTAACAAACCTTGCCGATATAGCCTCTCAATCATTAGGCTGTTCTAGCACATGTGCAATGCAGTAATGCACATTACATTGCTTTACTTTTGTCATTAATGTGCTATGTATAAAGTCTTGCCTGAGCAATGGATCAACTATAGTACTAACCTTAGCTAAACACCAGTTGTTGTACAGATACTGGGAAAAACAGTTGTGTCATTTCATAACTGGAGTCTGAGGCTACGTCCACACGGGAGGGAAAACAAAACAATTTTGAACCGCACTTCAAAATGTAGCGCCGACACAGGAAGGAAACCCGCACTTTTCTTCGCCAAAGTGCCCTACCGTCCACATGACGTGGTCATTAAGCCGGCCTTCAAGGTGGAAAGTCGGAACTCGGCGAGCGCTGACACACGCGGCAGCTGTGAAGGCGTGTGTGCGCACGCACGTGTGTGCGGCTGGACTGTGTTTGTGCCGCCTGGACAGCTTACCGCATGTGGAGCATGTCACCCCTGCTCCTCCTATCGGCGGCGCTCATCCTCCGAACCCAGCCTCCTCGCAATGGTAGGGACACATAGATGCTGCGGGTTGCCGAGTTCTTTCAGTGATTACAGTATTGACAAGGATGCATATCATTGTCAGAAAATGCGACCATTCAAACCATTGTGATTTAGCAATATATTTAACAATTACAATTATATAATAATAATTGAAGTATGTATATTATTATTACTAACCCTCAGAGACTCGGGTATCGCGGACGATACCGCAACCCCTACTGTGCTTTGAGATGCCACTGCTATGGGAGTGTTCGATGGGAGTTGTAGTTCATCATTTTAAAAGAACTTTTCGACCGAATAAACCTGTGATTTTATATTGTCAAAATGCCCCCCCCCCCCCTCATCTTGCCGTATCTATGCACACAGACGCGCACACACAAACAGAAAAGCCGCACGACGGCTTCTCTCCACTTCTGTGCTCGAACAGAGCAATATCACAACTTGAACGCCTCAGAGTCGCCAAGTTGCGTCCCCACAGCGTTTTCAGTGGCGGCAATACGACCACCTTCCATCTTTAAGGCAGGCTTTTTTAAAAAAAAAACGGTGTGAAGACGGTAAAATGCTGGTGTCACGTGGACGAGAGGGTAATTCAGCAAAGAGGAATGCTTGCGCCATACTCAACCGTACACACACATACACTCAGTATTCATTCACCAGTAGACCCCTCATGCATGCTCACCCCAGTTGTCATATGCAGATGACCTATTCATTGAATTACCGCTCAAACCGGCTTGCATGCGTTCATTGTTTTAAAATTCAACCTTGAATAGTCCTTCAACCATGTGATATGCAATTTATTCAATAGAGGAGCCCTGACACCTAGATACTACTACTCATACCAAAGAAAAAGCAGAGAAGAAAGTGAATCTGTTACAATACAGATTTTAACTGAGTACCGCACTACAGACAGATTAAAGCATGTTAAATCAAAGAGTTTTAAGGCCTTTTGAATGCCATTTGAACCTAAATTTAAGACCAAATTAACAAACCAAAATTAAAAATGGAAAAAATAAACTCGTCTGTTGGCAGCTTGATGCTTAGATGTTGTGGTTTGTGCTTTGCAAAGTGTCTCCACCCTGCCTCGTACGCGTTGGCTGGTACCACTCTCGGCCATTAACTTCTCATTGAAATCACACTCCATAGCAAACAGTAAGTTGCTTTATGAGCTACAACCACTTCACTTCTCTAGTTCCGCTATTGATGTGCAATGTTGCCACGTGAGTTAATCTGTAATTTATTTTTTCTAATCATAAATAACTGTTACGACACACCATATTTTTAGAGTTATCAGCGGAAACCCTGTACCACTTAAAGTAGAAGTGACAAAGCATGTTTGCATTGGGCCTTGGGGGCCATAGTGGACCATTTAAAAATTTATTCTGGTTGTTTTGTCATGGCTTTATAATATTTGCCTAAAGTGACCGTTTTTAGTCCTCCCTAATTTTGGTTTCAGAAGTTCAAAAGGTGATGACGTATACATGGACTTACAACAATTAATTTATGGAAAATTCTGCACAAAAAAATCCATTATCCCATTATATATGCATTATAGCCCCCTACAGTATTAGTGTGGAACTGTGTCAAACTATTAACTCCATAACTTAGCATGTTGGGTCTATATAGCATAATGTAGGTAAGTACGTAGGTACGCTAGTATGTAGGTAAGTACGTAGGTACGTTAGTATGTAGGTAAGTAAGTAGGTACGTTAGCATGTATGTACGTACCTTTATGCTATAGACCATGTGTGTTTATGCATGACGGCTCAGGTATTTCTCTGCATGTGTTGCGGTCCTCCCAAAACTGTGTTTCACGCCTATGAAAAAAAAAGGTTTTCAGTTTCAAACTAATCAATTTGATTCATTTGTTAATTTAATGTTTTGCTTATTTTGGCCACACTTATAATTTTTGGGGGATATTTCTCCCCTTCTAAAAGATTTTTATTTCCATTTTTTGGTGCAAAAAGATATTAAATACATATTTATGACAATATCATACACTGGGCATCACCTTAACTTTAAAATTGTGGTTAATTTACAT
>OMKY01249381.1:0-24970 GCA_900302395.1 Bregmaceros cantori | reverse complement strand
AGAGAGTGACGTGGCCGAATGTATGACGCGTTTAGGACAGCTCTGCGTCTATTGGGTGTTAACTTTTGTCCTGCCTACTTAATAATCAAACCTGATTGGTCAATTTCCCCATCACTCTCCACGCCAAAAATGCATAGTGTCAAGTGGCCCAGGACCTCAACGAGAGAGCAGAAGGACTCCCATTACAATGAATGGAGAATGACGATTCTGAGTGGATAACATGTTTCAGAGTATATTAACCCTTTCATTGCTGATGTGAACTTGACAAGGAACCAATTCTAGAACATAGACGATGTATTAATGTATTATGATGTATCCAATTAAATGAGACACATACCTAAATACCTATTGAATTATAATTATAAATATTTAAATATAATAACTTTTTTGTCCAGATTTTTCTAGGCCTTCTCTGAAGGCCTAGAAGGCCCTGAATATTCCCCACTGCTATATGGGGAGTAGGAGATAGGCAGCGATTTCAGACACAGCCATTGTATTTTAAAGTTCATCATCATAGTTTGCTTTCTTCTCTTGTAGCAGAGTGTGCACTAGTGTCATTCTGTTGTCAAGTACTGACCATTGTTGGTGTCGCGGCAGCTTTTGGGTTGTCTTCCTCTGCTTCTCTTGCCGACCACTAATCCCTCAAGGCAGAGAGTTTTGTGATGTGTCCGTAGAGTTTAAGGGTTCTGCTTTAGATTATTGGTTTGTGTGAGGTTAGTCTGCGGTGTAAACTGGACCACAAAGTGGAGTGGTATAATTGAAAAATGCACATATTGGGGTAACATTGACAAAGCAATTAAGGCATTTTAACAGACAGAATGACAGAGAAACCCCCCTCACAGATACATGTGGTACAAATCCTACAGAACTAGAAACAACGGCAGCAGTCATAACAACAACAGCAGCAGCAGCCAAAACTCAAACAGTGATATTAAAAAACGCATTTCACAATCTCTGAATGATGGACTACAGACCGTACACTGTTTATGTTACCCAAAGTTGTCTCTGCAGACAGTGAAGTCTTACAAACGAGCAAAATTTGTGCCAGAACGTTTGAAAATAAACACCTGCCAAAATCACAACCGAGGTTGCCTCGAGGCGCTTCACAGAAGTCATTTTGGTTTTAGAAATACACTAGCAGTTTACCTAGCTACCTTTCCAACCCTGATTGCCCATGTCCTCTACCGAGCTAGACCTGTTCTAAGCCATGCATTGTGGACAGTAGAGTTGTTAATGGAACTCCTTTTACGGAGGACGAGAGAGAAGAAGAAAGAGGAAATTGAGGAAAAAGTCCTAATTTGTAACCATTGAACATATACATTTAGTTAAACCAAAGCCAACCACGCCATTTTGTAAAATGTTTGTATTTTATAACGTTATAATTATTTTGACGGCGCCGACTCTAGTGTCCGAAATCTTGTTCATTGCTGTTGAGTTCACTATAAGTGAGTGCACAATATAGGGTGTAGGAACTAGGGGAGGGGGAATGATTTCGGCCACAGCCTCTATCTCTTTTTTGGTCTCTCTGTACCCCCCCAACTCTCAACACACACTCTCCCTGTGTGTGTTTTTCCTTCTCCTTATCCGGCAGTTGAGCAACGAGCCGAAAGCTGCGAGGAGACAAGTATGGCCGTTACATTTGGACAGGCGATGGGGTGGAACGTGGCCCGTTAGCACGAGCTGGCGTGGGCTGGGAGGGGGGGGAGGGTTAGTATCAACACACGTGTGACTAGGCGGAGTAACTCTCCGTCCATTATGACATTACGGAGCAGGCGGCTCGGCGGCTAAGCTAAGATAAGCCTGGTGGGAAGCCACAGTCTTAGCCTGCGTCACCTCAGAGCCGCACACCGCTTCCTGCTCAATGGAGGCTGAGGTTAGCACTCACAGCTGGAAGGTCCTGGGTTCGAATCCCAACCAAGGTTCTCTGTGTGAGGTTTACATGTGCTCCTGCTCCCCGTGTCTGCATGGGTTTCCTCCGGGCACTCCCGCCCCCCACCCCAACACTAAAAACATCTTCTAGTTAATCTGCTCTAGTCAGTGCCCCTGGCTAAGGCAGTGGCTCAGAATCTGGAGTTGGGAGTGGAAATGCCATAATTTTGTCTATATCCACATTCATATTCAACTTATTTTCAACCAAAGTTTGGAGAGGACATCTTGCATTTTTGGGCCGCCATCTTGCAATTTTGCATGGCACACGTCATATTCCAAAAAAGTTGCCCTTAAGGAGCATGTGTGCCGAATGTCATGCTTCTTTACCAAAAAAAACAACAATTCTTTCACTAATCTACTCCGACTATAAATTGCAACTATGAATTGTGTCAATGATGAATCAGTCAGTGTTATTCAGAGAAATTGTTAGAATAACTCATCATCAACATCACTCTCGTAGTCTGGCTGACCATTGGGGCGCCACTGAAGACTTTGCAACCAGCTCTCTCCATCTCTCTCTGTCCTTGGCCACTTGCATGCTGTCACTCAACCTGCAACTTCTCCACTCTTGGATGTTCTCTTTCCATCGCTTTCTCAGTCTTCCTCTCCTCCTTCCACCTGGGACTGTGCCTTGAAGGATTGTTTTTGAGAGTTTTTTTGGGATCTTGTTAGCCTGGCAAGCCAGAATCAATGCATCATCCACGCATTGCACATCGCTAGACACTTTAATTGGGTCTGGTGAAACCAGGATCGAAAATCGTAAAAAAAACCCAGTGTCAATCAAATCGTGTTACCCAGTCACAGCAGAGTAGGTGGGACAAGCACCACGGACAACCAAACTCCGCCCACGTCTCGCTTAGCCCGTACTAACTCTTCCCACGTCCGCGTTGATTGTTCGATTGATTCCGTACCGAGGGCGAGCCTGATTTTCCCAGACCCAATGCAAGCATCTAGCGATGTGCGATGCGTGGACGATTCATTGGTTCTGGCTCGCCAGGCTAGAATCTTGTGCCATGTTCGTACCATTTTAGTTTTCTTTTTTGACTGCGGTTAGTCAAAACAAAAGAAAAAAAACCTAAAATGGTACGGACATGTCAAAGTAGCTGAGGATCGGTTGTTCAAGCGTCGTCAGCATTGAAGGGGTTAAAGAGGTGCCTGGCCGGACGGCCGTGCGGGTCATGTGCTGACTTGAATGTAAACAACGTGGGTTTGCGAGACTTAAACACACACATCTCCCAAAACACGCTGTAATTAGCTGCATATTTCCTCAAACCATACAACTTAGTACAGGAACAAGGCGCGTGTGTGTCTGTGTGTGCACGAGAGAGTGAGAGAGCGAGACAAAGACCAAGAGAGGGAGACTGCTAACTATGTAAATGTGTGTGTGTGTGTGTGTACACTTCCGTTTACATGTGTAGCTTTGTTTTGTATGGGCCTCGGTTACGGCAAAGAAACATTTGGCTGTTTCCCATCCCCTACTCCCTACCCTGTATATGATGCACAAACTTATAGTGCACTCAATGACCAGGATTTCGGGCACTACAGTCGTCGACATCAAAATTATTTTAATTTATATAATTATAAAATATACAGTTAGAAAATTCAACAATCATCACAAAAAGTCAAAAATATGTTTTATTTATAACTATTTGCCGTGTTGGTCGATAATAACTCTCGCCGTGCCATGTTTGAGTGCACTATATAGGGTACATGGAGTATTAGGACACCCCTACAAAATGGCGTGCGCCCCATATAGTGCACTATATAGGGTACTTGGAATATTCGGACACCCCTTCAAAATGTTGTGCGCCCCATATAGGGTACATGGAATATTCGGACATCCCTACAAAATGGCGTGCGCCCCATATAGTGCACTATATAGGGTACATGGAGTATTCGGACACCCCTACAAAATGGCGTGCGCCCCATATAGTGCACTATATAGGGTACATGGAGTATTCGGACACCCCTACAAAATGTCGTGCGCCCCATATAGTGCACTATATAGGGTACATGGAGTATTCGGACACCCCTACAAAATGTCATGCGCCCCATATTAGACCCTCCAGAAATCCGCGATTCCGCGATCGCGGATGTTTTCGCAGTAAAGACAAGCTTGCGTGGAATTTACCATGTCGTGCAGAAAATTTCCCATTGAGTGGAATACTTAGCTTTCACCCGCGGCCGCCAGGTGTCGCTGCCGCGTTTTGTGAAGATCCGGTCCGTTTCTGCTAATTGAACCTTTTTTTTCATTTTTCACGGACGAAGGGCGCAACACGGTGACCTCAACTCCACAAGCGTCTGCATGTATGTGGAGGTGACGTCAGCGCGTTGCGCCCTTCATCCATGGTACACACCATGACAGTCGGCTTTATACGTTATCGAATGTTGACCATAGATCTGATGAAATCATCTACTTATTCCGGGAAAAAACATTTTGTGAGTACTTCAGTAATCGTTAGTTGCAGCCCTAATTGAAACCACTATTGTTATAAAATGTATTTGTCTTATTATTATTTTATTATTTATTATTTTATTGTGTTTAGACTGCCATTACCTTTATGTAAGAATGTTTATGCAATACATCTGTTTGCAGAAATGTTGCGAAAACCTTTAAATTGCTCTTCACGGAAATGGGAATGTGCTTCACGGAAAAATGATTTTTACATGGAGAATTCGGACACCCCTACAAAATGGCGTGCGCCCCATATAGTGCACTATATAGGGTACATGGAGAATTCGGACGCCCCTACAAAATGGCGTGCGCCCCATATAGTGCACTACATAGGGTACATGGAAAATTCGGACACCCCTACAAAATGGCGTGCGCCCTATATAGTGCACTACATAGGGTACATGGAGAATTCGGACACCCTTACAAAATGGCGTGCGCCCCATATAGTGCACTATATAGGGTACATGGAGTATTCTGACACCCCTACAAAATGGTGTGCGCCCCATATAGGGAACTATATAGGGAATAGGGAGTGAGTTTGGAAACAGCCCTTATGTTGGCAATACATGCCGTGGTAACTGGCAGAGGAATAACATTGTTGGAATAACTTTGTTTGCACAAATATACACACCTCGCTTCATAGATCTCCACTTCTCGCTCGGTTTGTTGCTACATGTGTTTCAAACAGCCAGGTTATTTAATGCTGGATGTGTTTGGGGCAGCGGGCTCAGCTTTCTCCCCCGAATAAAAATATTTGATCTTGTGACTGATTGCAAAAAAATTAAGAAGTTTAGTTCAATTGTAAGCACGGTAGAAAGTGCTTTTTTATTTTTACCCCTGCCAAGGAGGTTATGTTTTTGGTCTCACATATTTGTTAGTATTGGAAAGGATAAGCTATAGCCAAGTATTCCCAGAAACATTATTTTAGTACATGAAACAAGTTTTTGGTTTGGTATAAGCATTGAAAAGGTCACTTTTATGGGTGAACATCCTTTATAATATTAATTGACCCTCTGATGCGCTCACTCGTGACGTCAATCTTTCTGAACACTTGTGAGACATGGACCCTAAGCGCAAAACTAGAGAGAAGAATTCAATCCATTCAGATTAGATGTTTCCGCAGACTCCTCAGCATCTCGTATAGAGAACACGTCACCAACGAAGAAGAGAAAGCCAGAATAAAACAGTATGAAGATCTACTAAGCACAGTCAAAACAAAAAGAAAACTAAAATGGTACGGACATGTCACAAGATCCCAAGGTCTCTCAAAAACAATCCTTCAAGGCACAGTGCCAGGTGGAAGGAGGAGAGGAAGACAGAGAAAGCGAACGGAAGATAACATCCAAGAGTGAATGAGAGGCTCAGCCTGCAAAAGCTGCAGGCTGAGTGACACCATGCGAGTGGCCGAGGACAGAGAGAGATGGACAGGGCCGGCTGCAAAGTCTTCAGTGGCGACCCAGCGGTCAGCCAGACTACGGGAGTGAGGATGTTGGCCTTCACGGACGTTTACGCTCCCCATGTACAAGTGTTAAGCGTTAAGAATAGGGCACTACTCATGACTTCATTTAAACTCGAAGGAGCATGTAAACAGGCTCTAAGCCAGGAGAACGCACCATAAACACTAAGATATATTTGTCTGGCCTACGGCTGTTTGGCAATGAAAGGCTATTTTCATTTTGATTGAGATGGGTCGTGAATGAAAAAAAAATCTGCTTTGTTGCCGCAGACATTTCCACACAGCGCGAGGGTAACAATGGCTGAAGGAAATGATAGCTTGTCCCAACGCTGGGTTACGTTTAGCGTGGAATGATAACCACCACGTTGGCTGCTCCCAAACTTTCCCACTTGTACACGTTCCAGGACTTATTTTCAGAAACTGGCCTCTTTGTCTCAAACGTACTGTCCTTTTTAGAACATGCTTGGAGTTACACCGTAGATTATGGACACAATCTATGGCTGTGTCCGAAATCGCTCCCTATCCCCTATTCCCTACCCCCCATATAGTGCACTCACTTATAGTGCACTCAACAGCAACGGCCGAGATTTCGGACACTAGAGATGGTGCGGTCAAAATTATTATAAAATATAATTATTAAAAAATAGTATTACAATCATCAGAAAAAGTCAAAATAACCTACATTTATAACGCAGTTTGTCTCTATTTACTCCCGCCGTGTAATTTTTATCAAGTTTAGGTCGTTTTTAAAACGTCTCGCAATGCATTATAGGCTATATTGCTGCGTCTAGGGTACATCCGATGCTCACTATTTTCCGTGGTGCATTGTGGGATACTTTCAGTGCACTATTTAGGGTACATGGAGAATTAGGACACACCTACAAAATGGCGTGCACCCAATATAGTGCACTATATGGGGGATAGGGAGCGATTTCGAACACAGCCATTGTGACATCACTGGCTGTGTCCGAAATCGCTATCTATTCCCTATATAGTGCATTATATGAGGCCCACGCCATTTTGTAGAGGTGTCCGAATTCTCCATGTACCCTATAAAGTGAGCATCGATGTACCCTAGACCAAGTAATATAACCCTAGGGACATTTTAAAAATGACCTAAACTACAAAAACATGGGACGACAATAGTCAAGAACGAGCGACCACAGCAAATGGTTATAAATGTTACTATTGTTTTCTTTTTGTGATGATTGTTGGATTTTATAATGTTATAATACTTTTGATGGCACCGACTCAGAAATCTCTGCCATTGCTGTTAGGGGCACTACAGTATAAGTGAGTGCACTATATCAGGAGTAGTGAGTAGGGGATAGGGAACAATTTCAGACACAGCCAACAATTCCCCCCAAAGAGAGAGGAAATGAACTGCACCACTTTTTTTTAAGTTATTTTTTCCGGCGTCAGCCCCGTTTTTCCATCTTTATTGGATAGGATTAGTCGGAAACTGGGTTGAAGAGATCGGGGGTAGACGTTGCAGACAAGTCGACGAGCGGAGTCGAACTCACGACACTGCGGACGCTGCGGTAGACACAGCGCCATTAACAAGAATGAGGTCGCGTTAGGTGCGGTGTCCATAACCACTTGGCCAACGCGGACCCAAACTGCACCACTTTGCATGGGGCAGTGTTTCCGTCTTTTGTGAGGTGCAACAAACGTTTTGCAGCCAAACGAAAGAATTGCTTCACACAACTAGTTCAGTTTACTTGTCGGCGTCTTGTATTTATTTGTGTCTTCTCGTGTGTCTGTGCCGGACAGCGTTGTCGGACGGCGAGTCCAACTCACTGCTGAACGGGAACTTTGTGGTGGCCATGTTCAAGCGGGAGATCAACTTCAAGGGCTCGGTCATCGAATACAGCGGTTCGGACACCAAGGTGGAGCGCATCAACTGCACCGAGCGCATCGACAGCGAGCTGGTGCTGCAGGTAAGTGTTAGCATGTAGTCACGGGCAGGCTTTTTAAAGGTCCTTGTAAATATTATAAGCAGATATATGCAGTGTAGCCAATCCACGCATTGCACATCGCTAGAGGCTTTCATTGGGTCTGGTAAAACCAGGATTGGGAAACGTTTAAAAAAAAACGTGTCAATCAAATTGTGTTATCTTATTACAGCGCAGTATGTGGGACAAGCGGCATGGAGACGTGACAACCAAACTCCGCCTACTTCTCACATAGCCCGTACAAACTCAGCGTTTGGTCGATTGATTCCGTACCGACGGCGAGACTGATTTTCCCAGACCCAATGCAAGCGTCTAGCGATGTGCGATGCGTTGGTTCTGGCTCACCAGACTAAGCTCTTGCCTGTGTTTCCCTGCTGCCAAGCCAACATTGGGAACGCGCCCGGTCGTCTACCAGCTGGCCTCGCTCGAGAACGTCTCGACGGACCAGTGCACTCGCTTGATGTTGGCCAAGTTGTTTGTAATGTAAAATACGTTGTTCCGGCTCCACAGGTGCTGTGCGTGGGGAACTTGTACAACCCTGACGTCCGTTATTCCTTCAACATCCCCATCGAGGAGCACAGGGAGCAGTTTGTCTGGGACCCTTCCGGCCCCTGGCTGGAGTGCAACCGCTTGTGTCAGGGTGAGTCTGTTTGGAATTTTGGGTTCAATATGTCTTGTTAGCAGGGCTCCGAACCGGTTCAAGGAACGGAAACTAAAACCGAAAACAAACTGAATTTTACGGAATTCTACAAGGAGCGGAAATGGAAACGAAAAAAGGTTCCTTCAACCTTTCTGGAACAGAAACGGAACATTATGAAATCCATAAAATCGGTTAAAAACATTTTTTTTGTTCTCTATATATTTTAACTTTTCATGTCAGGCATGAAGCCCCATGCATCTGGGGCTCCATCTTGTGGTCAGATGAGGAAGTGAATGTAATGCCATTTTAAACTTGGTTTCACGTTAATACAGTTTCACTAAAGCTTAGAAGTCCACCAAATATTTTTTTCTATAAACTATATCTAAACTTTGCACAATATAAGGAACTTTAAGAACAAACTAAATATTTCCTGAACGGTTCTAAAAACGAAAACGTTTAACATAGGCCTGAAATATTCTAATTCCGTTTCTGTTTGGAACAAACTGATTGGGAATAAATGTCGTTTGAAAGCCCTGCTTATAAACGATAAACGCTTCCAACAACCTGGTGATATTTAGATCTCCGAAAGGACCTTCTCACTGTCGTCGCTCTTCAGATCCACACCTCAAACTATTACAATTTACAGTACACTACAGAGACAATGATGGACAGACCGACACAGTGGTCTGACCTCATCCCCCAACACGTTTCTCAAATACCGCCGAGCTGGAACCCAGCGCACGGGAAGCCGAGAGACGCCCGCACCGGCGGCTTTGGCCACCGCTGCTTTCCAGATGTTTGTGTTTTAATTGGAACCATGCTTTTCTTTTACACGTGTGTGTGTGTCTGTGTGTGTGTATACCTGTAGGCACGCGGGGCCGCAAGTTGGTGTGCATGCGCAAGAGTGACCATATGGAGGTGTCGGAGCAGCGCTGTGAAAACCTCCCGCGCCCGCCCGCGCGGAGCGAGCCCTGCAACACCCACTGTGAATTCCGGTGCGAACACATGACACACACGAAAGGCCACACAAAGTTAACACACAAGAACTCACACACACACACACTTGAGAGGAGAGAAGTCACACACACACGCACACGAGGGAAAGAACTCACACACGCACATACACTTCTCATGTGTCACATTCTGACTTGAAGATGAAACACCACACCTTGTGCTGTAAGCCGGGAATTTAAATCATTTTGTATCCTGTCGAATGGTTAGCGAAGCGCGGTCAATAATGGGTAACTGGTCACAGAGCAAGTTGTAGTAAGCGTTTTTTGAACCGGTGTGCGTTTTGTGTGACAAATTCAGCCACTTGGGTCCACTATGATGACTCTACAAAGTGCAGCTGTACAGACACTGGAAGTGCGTTTCAGAGGGTGGGGCAAAATGTCAGCCTCCTGTTTTGAACACGTACTTTTGTCTATAAAGGCCACGTTCTATAGTGTATTTTATGACTGAAACTTTAAACTTTTTAATTTCTTCCACCAGGTGGCATGTCGCAGGTAAAAGTGAGTGTTCGGTCAAGTGCGGGCCAGGGTACCGCAGCTTCGACGTGCAGTGCATGAAGTACTTGCTGCAGAAGCGGAGCAGCGAGCGGTCGTCCTCTCGGATGTGCTCCGATCTCCCCAAGCCCCACACCAGAGAGCCGTGCCGAGGGGACTGTCTGCTAAAGAGCTGGCAGTATAGCGCCTGGTCGCAGGTAAAATCATAATGCCATCCAGAGCCAGAACCAACGCATCGTCCACGCATCGCAACTCGCTGGACGCTTGCATTGGGTCTGGTAAAACCAGGGTTGGAAAACGTGAAAAAAAAGTGCCAAATCGTGTTATCCAGTCACAGCGCTGTAGGTGGGACAAGCGGCGTGGAGGCGTGACAACCAAACTCCGCTGATTGAATCCATTCCGACGGCGTGCATGATTTTCCCAGTCCCAATGCTAGTGTCTAGCGAGGTGTCTGCATTGGTTCTGGCTCAGACTACCATTCATGGGGGTATATTCAGACAGGAACATGATTTTTGGAGCAGGGTGTCATTGGCAGAGTGGTTAGAGACACTGAAGCTAACGCGCCCCCATTCATGTTAATGAACCCCTTGTCCACTCGATATTTACCCCCGATCCCTTCAACCCCTTTTCTGACTATTCCTATCCAATAAGGATAGGGAATCCAGGGGGAAAAAAAGAGTTGTGTTAACACAAAAGACCATATGCGGCAGGTGCGGTGGTGGTGCACGCAAAACTATTACATCCCAGACACCTCGCGCTTTGGGGATTTAATCAAAACTAAAATAGCCCTTTCCCACCTGTTACAGCGCTTTTTTTCCATGTATACGTGGCCTCAGAGGGAACTCAGCGGGAAAAAGCGTGACCCAAAACATGATAAAAAAAACACCTGGTGTGGAAATTCCATAATTTATTGATTGTGTGTGTTCAGCGCATCTTTGTGCTGTGTGTGTTTGTGTTTATATTGGTGTTGAAAAAAGAAATCAGTACCAAACATGGGAATGCCAACCTTTTTTATGTGTTATATAAATAAACACACTGAAAAAAAGAAAGGGGCAGAAAAGAAAGATGATTTGCAGGGACAAAAAACTGGGCAGGTTTTTTCCATCACTGTGAAGGTTTCCCTGGCACCTCCATTTAGAGCTGCTGCCTCAGACACGAGGCTCACCTCGTGTTTGAGAAATAATATAATAGTACATCAATAATAATAATAATAGTACATCAGTTTTATATATAATGCTTTTCTAGACACCCAAAGACGCTTTACAAAAGAAAGAAAAAGCTAAGGAAGTAAGGAAAACAGAAGAAACAAAAACTCAAATAAAAAAGCAAACAAACAAAACAACAAAAAACTGATATGATGGAATACTTGGTTCAGGAATCGCACTACTTGGCATTATGTAAACGCGGCTTACTCCATTCAATATGATATGACAATAGCAGGGTTTAATTCCAGTTTGGCAAAGACAACACAACACACTACAAAGTTTCTAAAGTTTTCTAGAGAGATTGAAAAAATATCGAGCCATGGGGTACAGAGCTTTTGCCATCGCCTCCCCAACCCTCTGGAACTCCCTGCCACTCTCCATCCGCAACTCCGACTCGCTTACATCATTCAAAAGCCACCTAAAAACCCATCTGTTCAAGATAGCCTTTGACAATTAATCTGCTTTCCCCGGTTCCTCCCTTTCCTTTGTCTACATTTTTTTTTGTTTGCTTGCTTATTTTATTTGGGTTTTTGTTTATCTGTTTTCCTTAGTTCCTTAGCTTTTTCTTATCTGTAAAGCGCCTTGTGTCTGAAAAGCGCAATATAAAACAAATGTATTATTAGTGGATAGTAACAATGGTGATCGGCACATCAATAGAACAATAGGCAGACTGGATGCCTCTGGCTGCAGGTATCAACTTGGGAGAGGGGATGATAACTCTACACATTCATCTAACCTAGCAAGCCAAACCGAACAAATCGTCCACGCATCGCTCCAATGTGCAATTGGGTCTGGACTTCATTGAATCAAAATATCTGATCCTCGGCTTGTCTCTGCGAGACAAGACGCGTCCTACTCCGTCACTTAGGGTGACCAGATGAGGTTGGCTGAAATTCGGGACGGGCGCGGCCTATGCTATTCATTACTACCATTTAGTAGCCTATATTAATCAGATGTGATTACAAGAGCATTAAACTAGGCTACAAATGTAAACATTGCTGAATATGGAAATGTGAGAAGTGGGAAAATAACACATAATAAATTATTTAGATGATGTGGACTTAATGACTTTCAGCGCAGTCGTCTGTTCTAGTATAGATAGGCTATAGTTGCAGTTATAGGCTACTACCTGGGGTTAAAAGGTTATTTGGTACTAGTTTAAATTTTGGGACACGCACTGCCAGATTCGGGATTCGGGACAAAAGCTTAGATTTCGGGCCTGGGACATCTGGTCACCCTTCCGTCACTTGTCACGCCTACTGTGCTGATTTGATAAATTTGATTTTTTTTTTTTAAATGATGCTGCTCCACCACACACCTCTTTTCGATCCCATTGACTCCAGACCCAAACTCACATTCGAGCGATGTTTGGACGATTTGTTCGGTTTGGTTTGCCAGGCTAACATTCATCCACACGCACAATGACGCACACAACAAGACGCAACACGAGAAATGGATATTTCATTTCGTATGAGCTGTCTAATCCAGTGTGGCCTCATCAATCTGCCAGTCGGCTGCTTATTACCGTGTTTTACTGTCTACTGGAAAATAAATTGCAAAATAATGCATCAATAATAACTGAACCGCGGTCGGGAAAAGACGGAAAAATAACATCTGTATCCAAAGCCTCTGAGAAAAAACTTGTTTTGTGCACTGTTGAGCGTGTCTGACTTTTATCTGAGGAGACGGCGCGTTGTGATATACACCAGGAGGACGCAGGGATATTGCTTCACGTCTTGCTGGTAAAAGAGTGCTAAGCCAAAAAGAGGTCGTATAGGGTGACATACACCCTAGATGACATGTACAGAGGGCTGATGTGTGCATAAACAACTGGCTCGTGTTTGGGGAGGGGGCGATGGAGGGGGAGGGATGGGTGCAGAACACCGGTGACGGAGTGCAGAGCTTTGAGAATACAGATGCCTGGGCTGACTGAAGCCTTGGTCAGGTCTATCTATCTCAGTGTCTTTAACCAAATCTCTCTCTCGTAATAACATTCTATCTCTCTTTCTCTCTCTATCTCAATGTATTTAACCAAATCTCTCTCTCTTAATAATATTCTCTCTCTCTATATCTCTCTTTCTCTCTCTATCTCAGTGTCTTTAACCAAATCTCTCTCTCGTAATAACATTCTATCTCTCTTTCTCTCTCTATCTCAGTGTATTTAACCAAATCTCTTTCTCTTAATAATATTCTCTCTCTCTCTCTATCTCTCTTTCTCTCTCTATCTCAGTGTCTTTAACCAAATCCCTCTCTTTTTAACCAAATCTCTCTCTTAATAATATTCTCTCTACGGTAGAATCTCTCTCTTTCTCTCCCCATCTCTCTACTGCTCTCTGTCTTTCTGCACGGATGTAGCGACTGCTCCCTGCGGACGTAGCGTCTGCTCCCTGCGGACGTAGCGTCTGCTTCTGCGGACGTAGTGACTGGTTAGCTGCGGGACGAATTGCCGATGTCACACCCCTTGGTTCCGCTGCATGCGCTCTAATGGGGCCAGTGTTCCATCAGTTGCACACTGAATTTTCAGCCGTTTTCAGTGCATTATCCGAGCTGGAATTTAAACAACAGCTCTGGACAGCGCCCTATGCACTAAAAATAGTGCACCAACCACATCGGACTTGCACCGCAAACTCAAGGCGTGCGAAGCCTTGATCGACCACGGTCTCCACACGATGAACTCTAAAATGGACTCACTCGCAGGACTCGTTCAACGTCAGCAAATGGCATAACCACCCCTACTTACTCCTCTCTCGCACGTTCGGAAGCCTCGAACAAACACCCCACCATCCCGCTCGGACGCCTTGGCCGAGCCCAACACATGATGGTCTAGTCAACCACCCCTCCTCCATCAAGAAACGCGAAACGCCATGCTAGCGGCGTGCCGATACCACTCTGCACTTTGCTCACAGACTGCTTACAACACAACAACCATTAGAAACCCTCAACTAGGGATAGCCGGGTAAAATTAAGATACTGAGCTAATACAGTTTGTATATCCATATGTTCATGTCTCGTGTCTCATTGAATTCCATCTCTTGTGTCATGTCTCATATTGCAATGTCCAATGGCTGTGCCCTGGGTAATAGCAGCTCAGATACGGTGCCCACATAGAGGAAATGACCAATCTTGACATGGTAATATGTCCAGAGGGTTCATTTATTAAACTCTACTGGACATTAGCTGGGTATCGGCTAGCTAAGCTAAGCTAGGAGCTAAAGAAGGAACATTTCAGTATCACTGATTTATAGCCGATGGGAGGGGACATCTGATGATGTAACAGCTTGCAGCCAATCAGGATAATGGAGGTGTGACTAGAAGTAACATTTCAGTAACAACTCTCTGTCCTAAAATAAAATTCATCACCCTGGACGCTGCTCCAGGCTCAATGTAGAGATGTTGTACTCCGTAGTAGAAGCTGCCACGTGCTGGCTGGCACCAACTCGCTGACGTCCGCTGGCTGTCGCGCGTGGCTGCAGTTGGCGCGTGGCTGCAGTTGCTACTCGGAGCACCATCCAGCCGGGGGGTCGGCCTGTCCGACTCAAAAATAATAAATCTATTAATGTGGGGTCGCCACAACCCTGACACTCCATGTCTATGATTGTTGACCGAACAGTGCTCCAAGACTTGCGGTCGTGGGTCTCGCAGCCGAGAGTCGTACTGCATGAACAACCTGGGCCGGCGCCTGGCGGACCGCGAGTGCAGCGACTACCAGAGGATCGTCACCGACACCTGCAACGAGCAGCCATGTCCCAAGTGGTCAACCAGCGACTGGAATGAGGTAAGCCTGGGACCAGGAGCATGGGCTGAGGTTAGCAACGCGATAAATCACACCTCAACAGATTTTTCTATCGCACCAAAATCGCCGTGGTTGCCTCAAGGCACTTCACAGAAATCTCTCTGGTTTTAGATTTTAGTTTAAGAAATACACTAGCAGTTTAACTAACTACCTTTCCAACCCTGATTGCCCATCTCCTCTGTTCTAAGCCATTGTGGACAGTAGAGTTGTTAACAGAACTGTTTTAATGGAGGACGAGAGAGAAGAAGAGGAAATTGAGAAAAAGTCGTAGTTGAAAGAATACCTGCAAATTTGTAACCATTTAAGATTTTACTGAATTAAAGTCACCGATTGACACAAGATTGTCAATCTGAAGACTCCTTTAACAGAGGAAAATACTTTTCCTGTGTCCGAAATTGTTTCCTATCCCCTACTCCCTACACCCGATATAGTGCACTGACATATAGTGCACGCGCCAGCAATGGTAGAGTTTACGGACACGAGTCAGTGGCGTCAAAATGATTATAATAAATATAATTCTAAAATATAAAATCATAAAATTCAACAGTCATCACAAAAAGTCAAAAGTACATTCATAGCTATTTGACATGGTCATTTTGAAAACGTCTCGCAATGCATTATGGGTTCTATTTCTTGGTCTAGTGTACATCGATGCTCACTACTTTTCACGGTGCGTTGTGGGTACTTTGAGTGCACTATATAGGCTACATGGAGTATTCGGACACCCCTACAAAATGGCGTCCGCCCCATATAGTGCACTATATAGGGTACATGGAGAATTCGTACACCCCTACAAAATGGCGTGCGCCCCACATAGTGCACTGAATAGGGAATAGGGAGCGAATTCGGACACAATCATTGACTTTAGGCTGGGTAAAGGTAGAATTGTCAAATGGGATTGTCTTGTTAGATGAAAATATCACTAAATACGCTTTTCCCTCTCTCAAAACATAACTATCTTGCACTTGTTCTGTGCACTGTGGTATCTTTTTAGCATAGCTTAAATCCAGTTTTGTGCCCGAACGTGTTCAAAGAATGATAGTTCATGAACTCCTTCATATTTTAGACGAACGTGAACAAGACGTTCATTTTTCTTAATGAATGTATAATTGGGAATGCACTCTTTTTTGAGGTTATTGAACGGAGCTGTGTTTTAGTTCTGAATTTGTTCACATCATTTCAAGATTTCAATAGCCCTCCGAGCGAAAACACAGGACTAAAGCAAAAAAAACACATTCCTACTGCAAATCTAACCCACCACCTAATTTAAGCCAACATTAAAACACTTAAATATTGGCTTTTATTCCACTTCATTGTCATTGTCAATAATGTTGACAAATTATAGCTGATGGCAATGTAAAAAAAAAGAATGAAAAAATACGTTAATTTTAAGGAACAACATGTTCATAGTTTTTAAATTATGACCTATGAATTATGAATGAACAAATTAATTTTACCAGGACTGAACTGAAATTTGATTGGTTCATTTCGAATGTGAACTTGCCCAACACTGCTTAAATCTGGAATCTATTCTAAAGTAAAATCGCACAGACCTTTGCAAAGAATACGTTCTTGAATTGTGGAAAAAAAATGTTGAGTTGGGTACAGCCAGACAGTATGGTGGTTAGGCTGCTCCTAACCCCCCTCGCCCTCAGTCCCAAGTACAAAGAACGGAACCAATGTGAACCATTCAGGGTCATCTCTCCATGGTGCTCATACATCACCTAGCGTGCAGCCTGGTGCAGCAAACCATGTGTCCAACGGTGTTCCTCAGAACCCGCTCCTTACCAAACATCTTGAACCGTGGCTATCAGAAACCCACATACCTCCTCTGACACTCTCCTTCAAAGTAACCCTTGATGGCAGCACATAAACGGTCTGCCATTGATGTTTTGGTCTCGATGGCCACTCAATGGGGTCTCGCCCTGTCTCTGTTTTTAAACTCCACCCCTCGCTGAGCGTGAGAGGATCGAGAGAAAGAACAGCCGAGCCTCTGAGGAAGAGAGTCCAAATAGACCTCCCCTAAATATTCATTCATTCTTTATTTATTCAGGAGTTGAGATTGAGAGACAAGATCTCAAGTCCTAGCACATCAGACATGACACATCATATACAAAAAAAATAAAATGAAGTAAAACAGAGTGTATAAAAACAGACAAACAAAAAACAGACACATTTTAAAAGGTCTTTTGGTGGGGGCCGCGGTGGCAGAGTTGTTAGAGAGCGCGCCCCCCGGACCATAGGTCGAGCAGTGCCGCGGTTTCTAATCCGCTCTCCGTCTTGTTTGCAATGTCTCCCACCGGCTCTTCATCCCAGTTTCCGATTGAATCTATCACTATCTCTCTCAATAAAGAATGAAAAACGGCAACCCCATAAACAAATTTTAAAAAGCTCTTTTTTTGCAGTGTTTGTTGCAGTATATATATATATATATATATACATATATATATATACAGGGAGAGATAGATATTTCTGTCAGAACCATGTTAGTCAAGAAACACAACAGAAGATTAAGAAGCAACTCTTTTATTGAAATTAGAATCAGTGTAGAGAATTCACCCTAGCACGCAGGATGAGAAGGCAGCAGTAGTTTATGGATTCTAACCCCAGCACGCAAGGTGAGATAGTTAACCCCCCATTAACAGAACCAAGCGACGTGACGAGAGAACATGTCACATGATTCATTTTTTCCATCTTGGTAGGGTAGAGCAGGGGAAGGTGGTGGGTTGCAAAACAAGCCTGTATACAGTTTAGGAGCAGGTAGAATTTATAGGGCGTGCCGAAGCTGTCCAGCCAATCGCTAGGGGAGAGAGAGAGTTAATCAGCTGAGGGGATGCACCTGGATCAATTAGGAATGAATGAATGGGAGGGCAGCAAGCTTTTAACTATCATGGCCTGTTAGGTTGGTAGTTTAAATGAGGGGAAGTGATCTCGTGGCATTGCATTGCTGTGATCCAAGTGGGGCTTGGATCTTATCCGCTGTGGCACAGGGCCAGCCCCGGCAATGACAAAACTCCTAACGTACCAACGCATCGTCCAGACATCGCACATCGTTAGACGCTTGCATTGGGTCTGGTAAAACCAGGTGGGACAAGCAGCGTGGAAGCGTGACAACCAAACTCCGCCCACGTCTTGCGTAAGCCATACAAACTCTGCCCTTGTCTTGCATAGCCTGTACAAACGCCGCTCACGTCCGCGTTGATTGGTCGATTGATTTTGTACCATCAGCGAGCCTGATTTTACGAGACCCAATGCAGGCGTCCGCTGCTCGCCAGGCTAAACGTATGGTGACAGAGGAGAGGGAAGTACGAAGAGTTGATAAATTGACTGCCGCCTGTCTCCCCCACCAGTGCCAGGTGACCTGTGGGAAGGGTCTGAGGCACCGACAGGTGAGCTGTGGTCTGGGAGTGGGCGGAGCCAAGCTCAGCGAGTACCTGTGTGACCCCACCTCCAAACCCCCTACCGTTGGTACCTGTGAGCTGCCAGAGTGTTCCTCGTGGCAAGCCGGCAGCTGGGGACCGGTTAGTCTCACACGCACCACACGCACGCAACTTCTTCCATTAAAAATAATTGCAGTTTCATTTTCGGGGTGGCTGTAGCTCGGTTGGTAGAGCGGCCGTTCCAATGACTGGAGGGTTGAAAACCAAAAGGTTGGTGGTTCGAATCCCGCCTCCGACAGTCTCCATGCCAAAGTGTCCTTGGGCAAGACACTGAACCCCAAATTGCTCCCAATGGGTCGTGACGAGCATCTTGTATGGCAGCAGCCGCCATTGGCGTGTGAATGTGTGATTGAGAGGTCACTGTAAAGCGCTTTGAGTGCCACTATGTGGTAGAAAAGCTATGGAAATCTTTGTTATTTTAAATAAATTTGATAATTTTGTTTATTTATTATTCTTATCTATTTTAGCACCAAACGTGACTATTACTAATCTTTGGGAGATTTTCTATTCTTCCAAAAGAGTTGTTATTTATTTATATGCAAAACATCATATTCTTGACAATTTCGTACACAAATGGTGTCACGTCAACTTTAAAAACCGCAAGGCTCTCTTTGGGTTTGTGTTATGTATTTGAATGAATCTCCAAGTTGTGTATTGTTGGAACTGCGCTGTGTGTATGTCTGCATGCAATGTGGATGAGCGCGTGTGTGTGTGCGCCTGTGGGCCTGTGCCAGAATATGAGCGTATGAATGTCTAATTGTGTGTGTGTGTGTTTGTGTGTGTGTGTAACGTGATAGTGTGTTGAGGGGCACAGCTGCTATTTCCTCCATAGCTTTTTCACTTTGCCCTCATATCCTGTGAGGGCAAATCCGACCTGCTACACACATACACACACACACACATACACACGTCGCAGTTAGAGTAATAAACGAACCAAAATACACATACACGACATATGCAAACACGTAAAAACTCCATCCGCTGTAAATCGCACCGCTTTGCTGCATCCGCTGCTGCCGAGCTGCAAAAATAAATGTCCGTTATGTGCAGGGAGGGGGATTTGTGGGGGTGGGGGACGATAATAATAATAATAACACGGAATGGAAGTTTTGAGCTTCTCCCACGGCTCTGCGACTTCGAGCCGTGCGCGCGGCATCGCCGGCAGCCACGCGGCATCAGATAGCGCGAGGAGGCAGGGGTGGTGGAGTTTTCCGAGCTGGTGGAGTTTTCAGAGCTGGGGCGCGTTGGCTCCACCTTGCGTCTGTGTCATCATAATTTGCTGGTTAAATAAACCCCCCCTCGCTCTCCCCCTCCCCCCCCATCTCCTCACTTCTCTCCAGTGCAGTCGTGCACCCTCTCGACCCCCCCACCGGTCGCATCTCGGCGCGTTTCATGTGCACGGGAACTGGGTGAGGGGTCGTGTGCGTTAGAGTGTGGGCGTGTCTATAATCTCATCTGATGAGGTTTTTTTCAACGTTTTCACGTGTGGGGGTGGTGTGTGTGTGACAGCGTCTTGCTTGCTAGGAATTAGAGGTGGGGAAATTTTCAGATTCTTAGATCGCAATTCGGCCATTACATTGGTCTGAGGGAATGGACCAATATAATGAAAATTAATTAAATAAATGATTTGTTTCTTATTAAAAATGCACTGTTTTTTAAAAACTTGGAGCTACATTTATGTCCTGTGTGTGTTTGTGTGTATCTATCTTGTGTACTGTGTATATGTGTCATCCCTTGCCATAATACATGCCTGGTCCAGGGTATGCTGGGGTCACCGTTGATTTGGGGCCCTTCTGTAAACGCCGGAATGGGCCCGGCCTTGAGTCTCTCACACTAATGATGTGTGTGTGTGTGCGTGTATGTCTTTTTGTGTGTACCTTGCAGTGCACGGCGACCTGCGGTCTGGGCTACCAGATGCGGGCCGTACGGTGCGTCTCGGGGGCGTACAGGGACACGGTGGACGACCGCGAGTGCAACGCTGCGACCAGGCCCAGAGACAACCAGGTACGCACAGTGGCGCAGTGGCTATCATTGCTGCCTCACAGCTAGAAGGTCCTGGGTTTGAATCCCAACCCGGACTGGTTCTTTCTGTGTGGAGTTTACATGTTTTCCCTGTGTCTGCGTGGGTTTCCTCCAGGCACTCTGGTTTCCCCCACCACCAAAAACATGTTCTAGTTAAACTGCTCCTGTCGGTGTCCCTAGCCAAGGCATTGGCTTACAATCTGGAGTTGGCCCCCGGATGTGCACATAGCTCCCCACCGCTCCGCAGGGATGGGTTTAATGTGGAGAAAGAATTTCACTGTATGTATGTGTGACTGAATAAAGTATCTTCTCTTATCTATTTCATCCCTATTGACTGAACATCCCCTTCAGCGCATGCACAGTACGTGTGTTTATACCAAAGACGTCACCTTTGACCCGGAAGAGCCTATATCACCTGACCTCACCCAGTGGTACGGTACTTGGCTTCTTCTCGAAACACGTTGCATTCGAAAGCGATGCTTTGCGCTAGTAGTTCCACAGTCTGGATATTTTACCGGAGTCATGGCGGGTTATTGCCGTCCTCCGAGGAACTGCACGCATCGAAGACAGTTAAGTATAGCGTGTTTCGGTAAACTGCAGACAGTGGTGGACTTTAGGACTATGGTAGATGACATATGAAGCATAGCTCGGTAATCGAGCGATGTTTTGTTTGTCTTTCTGATAGTCAACTGGACAATAGACAACGCGATCATAAATACTCTAGAACAGCTTTTATCCCGCTGCTGTACGGCTCCTGAACGACCCAAACTCTCCACCAACGGCGTTCTGGAAGTAGTCCCACCCCTCAGGTCTCTCTTTAGTCACCTATTCCCCCATCCATCCCTTCCCTCAACATAGTCTAACCCCAAGATGTACATTTAAGATTCAAAATTCATTCAAGATTGAAGATTAATTTTAATTCTCCATATTACATATACATGAGAGTTGGAACATGGAATTTTAGTTGGGCATGAAACGACTCTCTCAAGATCAACAGGTAATGAACAAGGTCAACACAAAAAGACAGAAAAGCAGCACATAAGTTATAAAGTGGCAATGACATAGAATCAGCACATGTAACATGTCAACATATCAAGAAGGGCTACCCACTACGTTCAGTACCATCACCGCGTTTGGGAAGAAACTGGGGGGGGGGGGGGGGGTGGGAGATGTCCGCTATATAAGCAGTCGATTGTCTACGGTGATTGGCTGTGCAGCCAATCACTGCCGGTTCAATCACTGTGTATGGAGAAATTAGAATATGATCATGTCTGTGTGATGGTTGTGCTGAGTGAACCTTACAACTTTGGTTGTTGGTGCAGTGGTCAGGTTTTCCCATGTGTCCCCCGTAAAAAAATACTTTCCCACCGTGGTTCTAATCCCGGGGTTTTACTGTCCAAGATAGCCGAAACTAAACACACATCACATGCCAAATCAGACAGTCAACCCAACCTGCCTTATAAGGCCTTGCGAATGTGTTTGACTTTTTCACCCCAGAATCACACAGTTCCTGGCGAGTGTCTCCTGATACACCTCAAAGTGAGCACCACATATCCACCGAAAAAGGAGGCTGACATTTTGTCCCGCCGTCCGAAATGCATTGTCTGTATAGCTGCCAGTGTAAAGTCATCGTATTGGCTGAATTTGTCGAACAAAATGCATGCCGGTTCAAAATCCGATGTGGTCACATGTTCAACGCAGTAGTTGTGTGCAAAAGAAATGGCACAGGAAGTCATCTTCAGCCTAGAAATGACACGGGAACTACGCGCCGAACTTGCCTATTATAGACAGAGATGGCAAATTCAATTCTTCGACTATTTTTTTATATGTCCATTCAGTGGAAGCACACACCTACTGTGTTATTTAAAGGGTGATGGTAACTTGTGTTGTGCTATTCCACATCCAAAATTTCTATTTAAAAAAAAAAAATCATATTTGTCTGACTTACGATTGAATGCATCGATCCCATTCATCCAGAAGAACATGTGTTCACATCGGTGACTAACTTCAAGTCATATTTTGACTGTATTTCATCAATATTTATGTAAAACGGTGAGTGAAGCGTAGTGGATAATGAGTAACTGGTCACAGAGCGAACTGTATTAAGCAGATTGTGTACCGGTATGCGTTTTTTGTGTGACAAATTCTGCCACTAAAGCCTAATTCGCACTGGACTTTTATTACCTTTTTATTACCTTTTATGGACCCCTGGTAATTTGGAATAATTGCGGAGGACGTGTGAGTTTCATTTGACGTGCGAATGCACTATGTCAGTGATTTGCGAAGTAATAATTCCACTGCGAGTTACCTACTGTGATTTGGCAAAACGCCACAATGGTTTGAATTCTGAATTTGTTTAACTTTGTTAATACACGCACACACATGCCAGTGAGAGTGGAATCTGTGTATGTGGGGGCAAGCAAAAATACGGCACATGCGTCATAATGTCTTTTAAATTGAGCAAAAGACAGGCTTCTACTAATCCCATCAGAATGTGCGACAAAATAAAACGGACGTTAGGGGGTAATTGTGAATTACCAGAGGTCCCCACGTCATTCAATGGCAGTGCGAATTGGGCTTATGATGATTTTACACAGGCAGCTACACAGACACTGAAAGTGTGTTTCAGATGGCGGGACAAAATGTCCTCCTGTATTGGGCGGGTAAACTCATTCTCACTATCTATTTTTGTTGCTTTGCGATGCTCTCGTGATGAGCCACTTGTCTCCAGTCAGTGTTAATATTTGTATACACATTTAATCTGTGTGTGTGTTCAGGAATGTGACATTCCTGCGTGTCCACGGCTCGCTGCTCCTCAGCACAGCACACCTCGGCCCAGCGTCGACCTGCTTCAGACCCAGTGGCGATACGGATCCTGGACCACGGTACGCCCTGAACACTACCATCATGTGAGGGGAGCGGAACAAAATTAGCTTCCCAAAATATGCAAACGCTTAGTTTTAAATGACCTCGCTCTGCCATTAAGAGTCCACGGTCCAAAGCAACTCTAGCCGTACGGTCTTCTCAGTTCGAGCCACCCACCTGTGAAACAGTCTCCCTGCACAAATAATGGAAACAACTTCAAATATAATCTCAAATTAGAAGCACTCAGAGATTGCAAACCTGTGCCGTAGTGGTACAAAAAAAATAGTACTTTTAGTGCTAGCAGTACGTGTGGCAACCCATTATCAATGCAAGTGCTCCTAGAGTAGCACGATTTCCATTGACGCCATCAGCGAACATGCTCAGCAAAAGCCAACTACATTTCCCAGCATTCCCGCAACCTGGAAGTCTGGTCATGTGACCGCGGTAAGCTCCCAGCGATCTATCGGTAAATTGGTGATTAAGTATGATTATGTTACTTATAGGCTACAGAAATGCACCAAAATTGAATTGATTCTTCCGTGTGTCATTTCCAACAACTGTGCAAAATTCAGAACTCTAATCCACATCCATGCACAACTTTTTCAGTTATCTTGGGGATAGACAAACCAACTAACTCTAACAAAAACATAACCTGCTTCGCGCCACAGCCCCTGCGCAGGTAATAAGTAAATATCCTTGACATCAGATGATGATCAGAATGCCTTTTATTGCCAGATCATTGATAAAAGAAAACTAACTAGGAGGGGAAATTGTAATTTGGTTCACACCCTGGTACAGTAAATGGCATAGTGCAGTAAGTACAACATAGTAAAACATATCTGTACTATGCCACTGCCAATCTTGTGTGTGTTAAATGTCTAAACACAGGGCTAAGGTTTCCACAACGGAGCCCTGTCTGTCAAACTGGTAACCAGCATGACAGGGAACTGAGCTCACTGCATGACTGTCACACATCTCTATCTGTCTCTCTCTCATTCTCCTTCTCTTATTCTCTCTCTCCTTCTCTCTCTCCTTCCCTTACTCTCTCTGAATTAAAATTAATCTTGAATCTCGAATGTCTTGGTCCAGTGCTCCGTGTCCTGTGGGAAGGGGAAACGTGAGCGCTACGTGAGCTGCCGCGACGCTCTCGGCGGCGTGGCCGACGAGTCGTACTGCGCCCACCTTCCCCGACCCCCAGAATCCTCCGACTGCTTCAGCCGCTGTGGACAGTGGCGTGCCGGAGAGTGGTCCACTGTGAGTAGAGTTCCTTAACCCTTTGGCTGCCTTGACTGGGCTACAAATTTTGGGTCAAGTGTGCCGGAGCTTTCGGGGCCATTTTCAGGAGCCCACAAAATATGTTGTACAACATCTATGAGAACGCGCTATGGCACATTTTGTAGATGAGATTCTATACTCTAACCAGAAAAATGTGAAAATATGCCTTTAACCATCCCTCTTTCAGAGATATGAAGGAACGAAAAGAGGCAAAAAAGCGTTTTTTTCTGTTTGAAACTTAGTTTAGGAGATATGAGCACTTTTGTGAAGTGTTTCATTCTGTACCTAAAAATCCATCAGACCCCCTCGAGTTTGGTATCAATGTCTTCAGAACATCCTGAAGTTTTTTATCATGATGTTTGTTTCATTCAAATCCACACCAGGTGGGCGTAATTACCTCAAACGTCACGTATGTTTGTCTGTGTTTGTG
>OMKY01249378.1:9628-40063 GCA_900302395.1 Bregmaceros cantori | reverse complement strand
CAACACGGCCACACCAATGCGGCACCTACTTTACAACACGCAAGCTATAGCAGTGAAAATTATACTTAAAAACTATATTTAATTTCATTTAATAAATAAACCACACATCTATCTAATGGCATGTTGCCCCCTACTGTCCAAATGATGCATCGTACAGGCGCACAGACAGTAAATGACTAACGGCGCATGCAGCGCGAGTCCCTGTCTTCCGGAGGTGGTATCGGTTCATGGTATCGGTTAATGTTAGACGAGTACGAGTACGAGTACTCAAGTTGGTATCGGGGCCGATGCCCGATACCGGTATCGGTGCATCCCTACTGTTTGGTTTTGGTTTTTATTGATCATATATATATATATATATCCATTTATTCGTCTAACAGGAGTACCACTGCACAATATCAAGATTGCAACAAAGGTGCTGCCCAGTAGCTCAGTCGGTTTGGCAGTGCACTGGAAAGCACGCATATGCCTCAATGGCGCGGTGAGTCGGTGGTTCAAATCTCACCACCGACGTATTTCCCGCATGTCTACCCCCCATCTGCACCTGTTTCCACTCACCCTAATAAATAAAGCTTGAAAAAAACAGCCTGAATGGGCTGGAAAAAACATAAAAAAATAAAAAAAAGATTGCAACAAAGAATTCACTCCTTCTTAAGATCTGAAATGGACAGTAATCATTTCATTGTGATTGAAACAGCCAATGACTTTTGAATTGTCTTCAAATGATTAAGAGACACACCTCTCACCCGATGTATGTAGACTGTACATACTGAAGTTGAAACGACCCCCCTCCCCACCAGCCCCGTTTCCGGCCCCCGCTGCCTGCACTTGGGGTTAGGGGAGGGGGTGGAGGGTACTCATCTACCCGACAGGAAGGAAGAAGCTGTCCACCTGTCACTCGTGATGGTGCGTGGAGACAGCGCAACTGCATGTTTGTGGGAATAGCAGCAAGGCATTCATGCACATAAAATACAGACTTTTTGCCTGGCCTTTGTCACCAGTGAAAGGATGTAGTCAGCGAACATCTTGTCCTGATGTCAACACAAAGTATTCTTATGTTGACTTTGTCCACCACAGCCTTGTGTAAATCACAACAATTGGGGCTTGAGGTTAACATGAGAATGCGGTGGGTGGGTAGATTCCATTGTCGCCACAGCAGATGTTGCCAGTTTGAGCTAAGGCTGCCAGAGGGTTCTTTCAAATATAGAAACATCACATATTTGGAAAGGAAAGGATGTTTAAATGTATGTGATGCAGCACGTAAAAACAAGGGAGCGAGAGAGTGGTAGAGAGAAAGAGAGAGAGAGAGAGAGAGAGAGAGAGAGAGAGAGAGAGAGAGAGAGAGAGAGAGAGAGAGCGAGAGAGAGAGATGGTGTATGGATCTGGATATAGAAAGCATGCACACCCACATACGCACACACCTCTCACTGAAATGCTCCAAACTTCCATTACAACATATATGGAGAGGCAATAAAAATGTTGGCTACAGCAGTGCACATCGCCACATTTTTATTGATAGGCTAAAATAAAAACACTTGAAGGATATAAGCAATTATTTTAAAATGCATGAATGTGTGGAAGATTCTGACAAAAAAAAGATATTGTCACTTCCATTGCCAATATACGTGTTCATGTGATTTGTATGTGATGTGTGTGCCAGGAGTTGCATGCAAAGGTAATTGATATTTATTTAATTATGAATGATTTTCCTTAAGTTATCTAGTAAAGCCCCATTTTTTCTTTTTTTTCCAAGTTATTTTTTTGGGCACAAGCACCCTTTTTCATTCTTTATTGAGAGATAGTGACAGGATTAAATCAGAAACTGGGATGAAGAGTCGGGGGGAGACATCGCAGAAAAGCCGGAGAGGGTTCACTAACCACTCTGCCACCGCGTACCCCCATTTTCTCATTTTATTGACAATGTTAGTGTGAAAGGGGGATGAGAGAGTAGGGGCGAGCGGGGCCGCAGTATTTGACCGTGAGAGAACTTCAGCACTAGATTATGTATGGGGCTGGCTGCAGCAGCAGTCTGACCCACTGTGCCACGGGACCAGCACCAGGTCATTTATATTTTTAAATGTTTTTTAATCTTGATGAAGCGACAATGATTTATGGTATCATATACTGTCCTTTAAATAAACTCATTAATTCGATATAAATATAGTTTAGTATTAGCTAAATGTGTTTGTTTTAGTAATCTCTCTCTGTCTACGATTATGAGTTACCATTACAGCCAAGCTGCCATTCAACAGCTGAACATTCCGTCAGTCTATTGGCTACCAGGCCACCAGGCCATAACTGCATTCCTCTTAGCAGACGTTGGTCTGATGCAAGTCGTCTGACGTCAAACTGCATTCGTCCAACATCCGACGCCAGAGAGCCATCTCACTGGCATCCCACTTGTATATTAGGACAACAACAACACAACCCTTTCAATCCCTTCACTGCAATTGCAGGCACAGTTTGCAGTTATACACTCTCACGTGGGTATAGGCACGTGCGTACACTGAAATGTGAAGCCGAGTGTGCGTATGCATTAGCCTGTATTTTAAATTGTGTTGTTGCACCATGTCTATGAGAAGCACTTGTGCTATGAAAGTAAATTGTTGGCATGTGCAACTACTTCATTGAAATAAATAAATACCTTGGAAACCAACCTGCAGAGAAGGGGGTCAGCTGCAGTTGGTTGTCTAATATATTTACTAGGGGTGTAAATAATATCTCTTTTGTATCGATATATCGATACAACAGCTGATGATACAATGTATCGATACGTCTGCAAGAGTATCAATCTTTTTTCTGGTCTATTTTTATCAATTTGCTACTGGACATAATTCCACTCCCCTATCATCTTAAATTAATCGTATCAAATTGTATGGTGGTGAATTTTTGAGTATCGAAAAAAATTGAATCGTTGGGTCAGGAAATCGATATTGAATCGTATCACCATGATAGGTGTGATTTACACCCCTAATATTTATCCCACATTGCAAGGGAAAACTACCCTCACCATACTTTACCCATTTTCAACATACAGGCGAGTAAGTAGACTACTTGAGCAGCACTTGTACGTAAGCCATCTGTCTGGTAATGAGCAGACAACTCGCTTAAATATGATGCACACAATCGGTAGCGCACGATGGCATGAGACACATACTTTGACGTTGCGCAACCTTGAGCGGTAGGTACTGCCTCCCTGCGTTATCAGAAAAAAACGTTGCGACCACAGCACTTGCAAGAACCGTACAGACTGAAAACATGCTGTGCATTGGTGTGCATTGTGCCCTTCGCTTAAGTGAAGTTTAGTAGTCACACTCCCAAGTCTCAATTGATCCCTCCAAAGATTTGATCTTAGTTGCTTTTCACTTTTTGTATTTGACATTTAAAAGAGAAGTCAGTGTTTGTAGACCTATAATGAAACTTGCCAGTAACTATAACTAAGTTAGTCATCAGTAATGTTTTTAAAAGGTGTATTTACTAGTCGTTACTCAGTAGTTGGTCAACACAGCCGAAATATGGGGCGCACACATGGGTCGACAGTGGCTTGGTGTCTAACCCAGCCCCCTCCAGTGGTAGCCATGTGCAATGTACATAGATGGAGCCATAAATCTGAATGACTATATGATTAGCTCACGGGGCCGTGAGTGATGAAGTGCATCTGTGTGCCTGTATGGGTCCGTGTGTGTGTGTGGTCAGGAGTTCAATATTGAGAAATTCTTCACACACGCTACTCAAGCATTTTCGCACGTACTACATGCATACCTCAGCAGCGCCACACATTCTGACAAAATGCGCATAGACTCACACACACACACACACACACACAAGACACGCATGCACAGGGGCACACACCTTACCAAGGCACCCAGCATTATAAATATAAAAAACATTGATGGTGCAAGGAGTCATAGATATCCATGTTAACAACCACTTACACAAGCCCAGACTTTAGACGCACATAGATAGCATAGTGTGTAAGAACTCTGGTATTCTACCTTCTAGAGACTGTTCCCAGGCTAGTGTTACAAGCGTGTGGCTCAGTAGGTAGCCCCTACTTTTCATGCTCAAGGATTCTCAGTTGACAGCTAACGCTTAATCTAGGGCTAAAGGCTTTTATTGATGCTGTGGCCCCATTATAAACAACAGCATTTAAGCAAATATCACTCATTAGAACTTTCAGAAAAATGTCGCACAAGGCTGCTTTGCAAAGCCATAGTTGAAATCAAAGAAATTCACCGTCACAGTGGCGCCGTGACATGACCATCGCTTGAAAACCTGACACAGTAAACCAATCTATCCCCCCTCCACCCCTTTCACCCTCCCCTCCCTGTGTCCGCCCACTGCTCCATCTGTCTCTCTCTCTCTCTCTCTCTCTCTCTCTCTCTCTGTCCAAGCTCACATGATGCTTCTAGAAAAATTACAAAATCACATTACTGAAGATTCTGTGGATTTGTTGTTTTTTTTGTGTTCATGTGATCATGTGTCACCCACTGCAGTAAAGTGAGACATACACAAGAGAGAAAAGGACAAAAAGACAAGGGAAAACCAATGTACTGGTATGTAGGGTGGATTGATTAATGTGGGCCACTGCCTAATCTGGAACATCTAAGTTCCAGTGGCCCTGGCTCCTCCCTTAACTAATGAATGTCAGTCAATCTATGGTAAAAACAAACTATGGTTATGTGTCCAACATTACGTTCAACTGTTCAACAATGCATTTCAAAGTTCCACCTAGGCAACGGACTGTCCCACATTAGGAAGCTGCAAAAACGGGCCCACATTAGGGCAATCCACCGTATGTATACGTTTGTGTTTGAATGTGTGCGCGTGTCTAAGCGTGTGTGTTTGTGCGTCTGTGAATCTGTGTGTGGCCTTGTGTGTGCATGTCTGCGCATGTGCACACGTGTAACAGCGTGGTCATGTGTGTGCGTGCCTACATGTGTATTTATAGCTCCTCTTCCAGTGCCAAGCAGCATAGATAAATTCAAAGTGCCATTAACTATACATAGGCCATCCATGGAAAATAACATAAAAGTAGTATGGTTGATTATATATATATATATATATATATATATATATATATATATATACTTCTAAAAAATAATGGTTTTGCTACCGTTAATAATAACAATGTAATATGGTCAGTTTAGGTCATGGACATGTTGTGCAACAGTCAATGCAGATATACTTCAAAACTTACTTTGTTGGTTTGTTTTTCTGTGAACAAAATGACTCACAGAATAAAGTTATGGACAGATTTTGACAAAATCTTCACCCACCTGAGGTGGTTATTTGAGAGCCAATACACTAAAACGTATACATGATCGAGATCACAATCTGGAATAGAGCTGAAACGATTATTCAAAGTATTCGAGTACTCAAATCGAATACCCGAACATTTTTTTGTGCCACGAGTACTCAGCTTTTTTTGAGGGTCGGTGGCTCCACTAGAGTGGCGTGAACAGCGCTTATCATGGTCTGCGACGATTATCCGGTTGTCTGCTGTCTCAAGTTCTCAACACGACTGGCGATTTAAAACACTTGGCATTTTAAAACATTATGTGATCCGGGAGCGGAGCTCGATCGTGCTGTAGTATAAGCAGCAGCCTCCGCGTCAGTCTGGTAAAGCCAAATCATTTAAAAACATCGTAATCCTGGACAAGACGGAGCGGGGTGATTGCCCGGATAGCTAAAAGTATTACATTTATTGCATATGTTTGGGCACTTGTTGAAACATACAACAATCACACGGACACAACAATGTTTGCGTCCGCTAACAACTAGAGACCAACATTCGGAATACAAAACGCAATGTTGGCGCAAATCTCCAATGATGATGGGACTCATGACTCAATGATAATCCACAATCCCTGGTCAGATAGCTAACAAAAGGCTGTTAAAATCCTCTAAACGTCGTTCGCCGTGTATGTACTGATGGTCTGCCTGCCGGCTATGTGTCGCTCACAAACGGATCGAACATTTTTTGAACGACACGTAAGGACGGCTGTTTGACGATACACAATTCAAATCACATGTGCCCATTCCTTTACTAGATGAAATACAGTATTAATAGTTTAATTAAATGCGAAAATTGGGAGATTACTTCAATCATTTAATTTCCTTGGAATCTCAAAAATTTTCCATCAACCGAGCATTTATTTACTTTTTTTTTTTTTTTAATTAGTTGCTACAAGTTCTATCTCAATTTTTTTCCATGAGGTGAAATAAAAGTGTTTGTTAATGAAAAAGTAAATTACGTATTTGGACATTGGACGTTTGAAATTGGACATTGATTGGACATTCATTATTCAGTGCAATATCTTATTTTCTTTTGTATATATTGTAGATTGCTACTTAATTCAGATGTTTTTCCCCCGAATAATCGATTCGAATCGAAACATGTTGTGAATAATCGATTACTAAAATATTTGATAGTTGCAGCCCTAATCTGGATCCAGGATTTTTTTGAAGGATTCTTCACAGAAATAATCAGACAGTTGACGCGATGGCCTTGGCAGACGTGTGCACTCTCCGAGTGCTTCTTACACAGAACATAGTCTTAGGGCAGAAAAATATGTCACCTCTGAAATACATGAGGATGCATTCCGCCTAGACACTGTTACAGACTAATACAAACTAGAGAAAAACACCAATGGGTTTGATGTTCGCAGGCTAAACCAACTGAGAGTTACACCTTTTAATATGCCCTCGTCCTGCTGCCTAAAACCCCTATATCAGAAATAGTATTTCTGATATTTTGAGATGTGCAATATTCAATATTATTGTAATGTTGCCCAAGACTAGTGTTCAGTGTAGTATTTGCCGGACATGTCTAGTACCCACATGACATGTTGTTATAGCACTGAAACACCATGGCTACGATAGCCCTGGATGCGGGCAACCTTTGGGTTTCTAAACAACCAGTAATGCTCCAACAAGCTGCTGAGAGTGAGCGCGCCTGCTGGCCACGTGCCAACCAGAGACGGAGTGGGGGAGGCGGCGGGGGCGGGGGGGGATGTGTTGTCGCCTCCCATAAACAGAGTGCCGAGCCGACGCCATGGAGAGATTTACCATGGAGCAGACGGGTCTGCAAGAGACATTGACTTGCTATGATCACATCTGCAACAGTTGTACACACACACACACACACACACAGACACCGTCTAGGCACCACATACCACACACACACACACACACACACACACACATTTTTCATTGACTCTCCCACACGCACTGGCTCATGGTTCACCTTCTTCATTTGTTCGCTCTCTATCCTTTTGCACCCAGGCATACACACATGCACTAATTCTGAACCAAATTGTGACATGTATATGTGCATCTGTGTGTAACTAACGGAAAAAACAACATTCAGTGAATGATCAACAAAATTCTTCCTTTTCCTCATCTGAGTAGTAGCTTTTTACCCATTTAACATTTTTTAAAACATTTTGGGGTAGGGAAGGTGGTCTAGGTGGGGAATATTGTGAATGATGCTCACAATCTCTGCTTGCCATGCAAGGGAGAAAGCAGTAAACATCCAAAGATTGTTTGAACAATACATTTTACACATGGTGGGTCAAAAAGAAAAATCAACTCCTCCTCCATAGAACACATATGAACTGCTTTGTGGCACAGTCGGTAAGACCACTCCATCCAGCCCCATACACTCTTGTTGCATCCTAAAATGATTCCTCATTTTTCCAAAAATGTAGAGATCCTCTTCTTTTTAATTGTTATGCTCAGATGATGAAATCATCATCAAATCATTTGATGCCGTGCCAATGCGCAGTGTCAAGTCTGGCGAGCCAGGACAAGGAACATAGGAACACACTAGAACGTTTTTTGCAATAAAGTGTTGCTTTGTTTGTTTCATAATCGTCAATAATTCTATTATAATTCTAGTCGTCAAATTAACATAACTCCACCAGAATAATTAAGGTCATGTTAACACCATTTTTTAAAGGCCCAGTCAGTCAGACAATATCTATTCTATTTCACTTTAGTGTTGTCATATGTCAAGTAGTTTTATTTAGTAATAAGTATTCATAATTAGAGCTGGCTGACAATCTTAGGGACCAAAATGTTGCAAGTATGTTAGTAAGTAATTCAGTACATGATTAACCCTTTTAGTATAGGTTTCTATAGACATATGTACAAACACCTTTTGTTTTTGTCTTATAGCTAAAACATCATTGTAATAACAGTCTTCAGCTGTTGGCCACAATGTGCTCTAAAATTGGCAGAGGGGTCTGTCTAGGATCATTGAGAATCGACATTCAAAACATATTCCCCAACAAATTAGTGTGTCGACCAGGGCTTGAAAACGGAATTATTTTTGAAACGTTCCGTTCCGAACGGTTCAGGCAGATCTCTTTTTAACGTTTTCGTTCTCGGAACCGTTCCGCCACCAAAACATCGGTCCTGAACCGGTTCGGAACACAATAATTTCGTTTGTTCTTAAAGTTCCTCATAATGCGCAATATTAAGTTTAGATATAGTTTATACAAAATATATTTGGACTTTCAAAATTCTGTGTAACTGTATTAACATTAAAAGGGGGTTTAAAATGCCTTTACATTCACTTCCTCGTCTGTCCACATGATGGAGCCCCAGATTGCATGGGGCTTGATGACTGACGGTGAAAGTTGGATGCATGCACAACCGGAAATAGTCTCCCAGACATAGGAAATGTTCAAATATATAGAGAACAGAAAAAAAAACGTTTTTAACCGGTTTTGTGGATTTCATAATGTTCCGTTTCTGTTCCGGAACATTTGAATATGTCTTTTTTCGTTTGTCCTTGTGAGGGATGGCGAAAGCAAGGCATGTATACTCAGAGACGAGAGTCCATAGTCTGTCGATGAATGGAGCAAAGACAAGCCAAAGCTGGGCAACCGCGTTGAGCCGTTACCTGTGCAATCCTGCTCTTCAGCTCGGCCCTCTCCAGCTCCCAGGAACACCTATCCCGGGTGTATTGCAGCTGCAGCTCGCTCCGCTTCTCCTCCTCACGCTTCACCTCCCCCTGTACTTCCTCCAGCACCGCCTTCAGATCCAGCAGAATACGCCGATTCTCCCCACCCTGGCGAGTGGACAGAACACACAAGTTACTACAGCTGAGACAATTTATATGCAAAGTTGATAGACAAGTGGTGCTTAAATCGATACATCTTCATTGTATATTCCATACACTGCATTGGAATGATGCTGAGAAAGCTGATCCCTCAGGACCAGCACTATGGGTCAAATTTGGAAGTACTTTGGAACTGTTGACTCGTGTCAAATTGTTACTATCTTGGATCTTGGTGTTTTGGATTTATTTAACTTAGTGGGGTTATATGACAGCCCATAGGGCCAATTGGTGAAATAGTGTGTGCAATTTTGTACAATGGTTCACAATTGTCTCATGACCCCCGCCAGGGCCAATTTGGGGTGAAATAGGTAATTTTCTGGCATTTTCTTTATTTAATGAAAAACTCTGAAATTGTTTTACTTAAAACATCCAACAAAAGTAATTTTTATAATTATTTGTAATGTCAACGCATCATTGTGACCACGTAAAAATTAGAGGTTTCGCTTACGGAAATCCATTGTAAATACTCCCCCATGTGCACAAGAAGCGCGCCACTGCAACCCTAAACGTGATGTTGGTGTTACAGCCAATTTCCCATGTGTTAAGCAATGGATTATAGAGTCCAGTGAGTACAACTCAAGCAGTCCGATAAGTCATTTACTCAAAAGCCTAAGCCATTAACAGCAAAGCCACAGGTAATGTTCTGGTGCAATATATGCACCATGTTCTACATGTCAACACGTCAAATAGAGGTTACGGTTTGTACACTCATACCTTGGTAATAGGAAACTCATGTTGTGTTGTGTAATATTGTTTTAATACACTGCAACCATGTGTTGAAATCAACAGAATCCAATGATGTTTCTCCAACATGCACACACACACACACACACACACACACACACACACACACAATTAATTAATGATTTGCAATTTACAACGTTGCTTGGCATAGCAGCATGTATTTCACTGGTCTTTCATGCCTCTATTTGAATGGCTCTAAAGGATAAACATTGAGATGAAATGGGATAAAGTGGAGGCCTCCGTTGGGGGAGTAAACTGCTGCATGGTCATGCTCCATGGAGTTGCCAGGGTAAAGTGTAATAAATGTTATGAAAAACAGTACTTGGCTCGTGGCGCACCACATTTTGCACAAATGGTCACATATTCAATTAGTCCACAGGCAGTGTTCTCAGGCCAATATAGCCTATGCACATAAATATGCATAAAAAATGTACCTTTATTAAGGGCCATTAAATAATGCCCATACTTTCAATGACTTGTGAGACTTGTAATTTCATGCAACGTGAATATCTTGCAAATGCATTGATAAGCATAAGGAAATCACCAAATAAAATGTACTCAACGCCCAACAGTCTTTACGCATTACCTCGAGCCCGATCTAGACCAAGCCAAACCAAACGAATTCCCCATGCATCGCTCGAACGTGCATTTGGGTCTGTCCATCAAATCCTCTGCTCTGTTTCTGCCGACCAATCAGTGCCACATTGAGGCAGGCTCTCTGCGAGGCGAGATGCTTCCTACTCACTTGTCACGACTACTGTGCGGTGATTGGATAACTTTTCTCCTCCCCTGCACCATACGCCACACCCCTTTTCGATCCCATCGACTCCAGATCCGAACACACAAGCGAAGCGAGTACGATTCATTTGGTTTTGCCAGGCTAGTCCAGACCGTGTCTATGCGATTCATAGATATTAGAACCCCAAGTTCATAACTTGTGGTCAGGAAAACACAACTAGCTCCTGGGAAAGTTCCTTGATGTATTGGCCAGCCAAAATTAGTAACCAGCCCAATGATACTGACCGGCCTAACTATGCTACAATCCACTGGGCATTTGCACCATATGCCAGACAGTCAACCCAGTCTTGAAAAAAGTGTGTTTCCCAAACTGCTACTAATGGCGCTAAACATTCCATGCATGATTCCATGAAATAGACAGCACTCAGACTTCAGCACATAATCAAGAATAGAATGTTTCCATTGCCATTGGCCGGCAATAAAATTAAATTAATCAAGTTAATTTGCACCTCATAGTTCCCAGGCGCCACCTCCTGGCCTGAGCGGCGCGTCGTTGGAAAACAATAGTGATTTTTCTTTTTTAAGGGAAGAAGGAGAAAATATGGTTATTAAGACAGTTGATCATAGCCAACATCTAATTATTTGTCCATTTACAGCCTCCCCCATAAAATGTCTCATAAAAACCCGAAAAGTGGAGGAATTCTATTTACAAGTAAACGCATGCCACCCACAGCATTTTGCGCGTGTGCACAGACCCAGCAATACTAAAAGCCAACTCTCCTGAACAGCCTCAAACACGCAACCTCAATGGTATATATGCACATGCGTATAGGGACTGTATACAGTGTACAGGTCAACGTTACATTTACATTTCATCACTTTACAGGAATTTGCCTGACGCGTCTTAAGCTTCCAAACACCAATTTGTCTATAGGCCTATAGCACAAGGAAAAACAAGATTGACCCAAACCAGTACAAAGTAACTAGTGCATTACTTAGTTCGTTGGATTTTAATTTATTTGGAATAAAAACGTACCAATGCGCGCGTGCCAATTCTTGGACTAATGGTTATCCGACTTTGTATGAGTCTATTAAACATCGAGTCATTCCAATAAAGTCACGATGTATTCTTCCATGCAATGCAGAATGGTGAACAAATACCATGTGGTCCACATAAAAAACATACAACAAATTAATCTGAAAACATTATATTGGGGGGAAAGTTACTTGTATGTCAGCAACTTCTCTCAGAAGTTGTTCCTTCTCCCTCATCCACTCATCCCTGTCGTGGCCGTGTTTCCGCTTCAGTTCCTCGAGCTTCTTCTTCAGCCTCCAGTGCTGTTGCTGCTGGGCGTCCGGATCCAGCGGCCACAGCTGGCTCCGGAGCGCATCAATTCCTCCTCCAATACCTCCTCCCGAACCACTACTGCTCAGTCCTCCTCCGTGCGAAGAAGGGGCATCGAACATGTGACTGAACACGGTTGGCGGAGAGGAGATCCTCCGTAGCGGGTTGCTGCGGTGCAACCCCTTGCTGGTGCTTCTGCCTTTGCGCTGCTCGCGGAGGAGCTGCTCCGGTGCAGGCAGACGCGAGCTGGGGATGAACTCCCAACCCTGAGACGGGACGTACCCGCCCCCGCCTCCTCCTCCGCCACCTTGCAACAGCGAGCCATTTCCAAAAGCATTCCACATGATTCAACTAAAAAAATAAGTAAGAAAAAAAAAGTTCGGGTCTAAAAAGCATAGACCGAACTTGTGCAGAACAACGCCAACTCATCCAAAACCCCACATTTTCCGCTGAACGATCGTCTGCCTCGGTTCCCACGGCGGGAGCCAGGCTGTGCCCGCGGCGTATGCCTGCTGGGTGCACACTGTTGGAGTGACCGCAAGGTCACTACCATGAAAGCACCGTCCTATGTCCTTGTGCGCTTGCCTCGCCTCCTTTCTTGGCGTCCTTGAACCGATTGTCCTCTGCGCGACCAACAACTAACAAACAATGCTTGATTTGAGCAATGCAAGCCATGAAAAAAAATGCGCACACAATTTGCGTTCTCCGTTATTGACTGTTAGAAGGCATTTCCCCCTCGGCCAGACACCACCAACTGCCCCGAGGGAGAGCCACTCCGAGAGTGACACCCGTCTCGGTGTGAACGGGCCTAAAATATCATATAGCGGGTTTTGTATTTTTACCCCCTTGTAACCACGGAGCCCAGCGTGCATTTTCCCAGTCCTGCCCCCACCCCACCACCACCACCACGGCGCACTAAATTAGTCCGCTTGAAAACATACGCACATACCACGAGGCGTGGTTGCGGTTGTTTGTTTATTCCAGTTGAGATGAAACCATATCAACATTTCACATAACGATTATAGTGGCCGAAAATACCACCGCTTCGAGCTTAGTTGAAATGCGCTTTTAATACACTTTTAATGCAACACATTGACGCCATTCTAATTCAAACAGCAGAAACAATTGAAATGCAATTGTTTAATGTAAAACAGTTTAATAATTACACACTAGTCAATCAATCTCATTAGCAACAGGTTTTTAATATGATTGATCACTTAAATATAATTGCTGCCCTAATGTGGGCCATTTGCACATTCCTAATGTGGTACAGTCAGTTGCCTAATGTGGGGCAGTGAAATGTAGTGTTGAACAGTTGAACTTAATATTAGACATTACCATAGTTTGCTTCTACCAGTTTCACTGATATTTATTTTAGGGAGGAGCCAGTGCCACAAGAACTTAGGTGTCCCCACATTAGGCAGTGTCCCACATTAGGGCAATTCACCTACATGTACAGTGACCATGACAATCAATTAACACTCGAGTTAATTGGCTTCATAACTGTTGGCTATTGGCTTCATAACTGTCCAATGCTTCAGCATTTTCATACTTCTTAGTGACTAGATAGAACCCACAATTTTTATTCATCTTTCATGGAAGTACACCACCCTCCTTAAATCTGAATTGAGCCAATGTCTTTTATTGAATGTTCCCAGGGTCCATGAGGTGATACAATACTGGCAAAATGTTCATTGCACTTCTATGCCCATAATTTATGTAAATCCCTCCATGAAACTTCACTACGACAGCCAGACCATGGCAGAATGATTAAGTCATCTGCACATGTTTACATTTGGGGGCTGGCTGGTACTCAGTTGGTACAAGAGTAGCTGTTCCAACGACTGGAGGGTTGAAGACAGAAAGGTTAGTGGTTCGAATCCCGTCTCGGACAGTTTCCGTGCAAAAATCCTTGGGCAAGACACTGAACCCCAATTGCTCATAATGAAACATGGTTGAGCACCTGTCATGGTCCTCGCTGCCATTGGTGTGTGAATGTGTATATAATTCCACATTTGGGATTTCTGGACTATTAAAAATGCCTTCCCAATTCTCAATCTTTGATCATGCTTCACAGTGCTTTCATTTCTAATTAAAAAGATAAACCTAATTCAATTTTGTCTATGTTCATTATAATTGCTTGTGTGACGGGTGTGTAAAGGACAATCGGGGGTTGCTGACCAAGGTATCATAAATAGCAGTTGATTGCCTGTTTCCAAGTTTGAATGTTGACCGTTAGGCCTGCATATCTTGTGTCTGGAACAATGTCATTGTCACTCTAGCATAAATAAATGTTTTCATTCACTCCTTTGTGGTTTCATTGTAGGCACTGCAACGGCTAATTTGTTGGCTTCTGCACCACACACAATGCAGTCTTCAACGCTCACTATTACAAAAGCATTTCAACGAGCGTGTGGTGGCGAGTGAGGGAATGCCAGTGATTATTCTATGATGCCTCATGTGTAAAATCAACCAGTGATGGAATGAACAGCCTCTAACTCCATAATTCACTCCATAATTACACTTACAGACACACTGAAAAGCCAGGCAGCCTCAGCAAGGTTGAGAACTGCATTGTACCCACCATTAACACATGCATTGCACGCAAAAAGCACATAGATATTAGGGCTGTGTGATTTTGCAAAAAAAATAAAAAAATCTAGATTTGTATCCTTGATATCTCGATTTTCGATTTAATTTCGATTTCCTGACAGAAAATATCAGAAACAAGAGTTTTGTCCTTTTTTTTAAATGTTGCAAACTCTGTCCCCCTTTGGGAAAAAGAAAAGGAGAGCTAGTTCTAGGGCTTGGGATTAATAAGTTAATATTTTATACCAATCTTTTTCACCAATATAACTTATAACCAAACCAAGTTATCCATAGTGCTGCTGTGGTAAAATGTTAAATCAGCCAGCCCTTCAACAATATGCTACAATCATTAGTTCAAGTTAAAATGAAATTCCGATATGCCGATTTCCAGAGTTTTTGAAACTCTCTGAGCAAAATAAACCGATTTTGATTTTAAATTGATGCACAGCCCCAATAGTTTTGTGGGATGGATTGCCCTAAATTGGGCCATTGCTCCCCCTTACACTAATGAATGTCAGTGAAACTATGGTAAAAGTAAACTATTGTAATGTGTCTAACATTAAGTTCAACTGTTCAACACTAATTTCACTGTTCCTCCTTAGGCAACTGAATGTCCCACATTAGGAAGCTGCAGAAAAGGGCCAACATTAGGGCAATTCACCCTACACATGTCAACCCCCACACTATTTAAGATGGACACTGTGTGTAGTGATTAGTAGGCTTCCTATATATGCATAAGTAATATTCAGCAGTCAGCATGCCTGTATGGCTGCTTTCATATTTGTCTTCTCTCTTTTAGTAATCTGCTTTATATCCGCATAGGATTAAACCTATGCACCATACTTGATGAATTATGAGAGTATTTTTAAAAACATGTAGGGGAGGTCCGCGTTAGCCGAGTGGTTATGGACACCGTACCTAACGCGACCCCATTCATGTTAGTGGCGCCGTGTCTACCGTAGCATCCGCAGTGTCGCGAGTTCTACTACGCTAGTCAAGTTGTCTGCAATGTCTACCCCCGATCTCTTCAACCCAGTTTCCGACTAATCCTATCCAATAAAGATGGAAAAACGGAGCTGATGCCGGAAAAAAATGACTTACATTTTTTTTGTGGATTCCCCTAATGTAGGCCATTTTTTGCTACTTGTGTGAGACCTGTCTAGCCTGGCGAGCCAGAACCAACGCATTGTCCACGCATCGCACATCGCTAGTCGTTTGCATTGGGTCTGGGAAAATCAGGCAAGCCGCCGGTACGGGCCAATCAGTGCGGACGTGGGGGAAGTTTGTACGGGCTACGTGAGATGTTGGCTGAGTTTGGTTGTCACGCCTCTACGCTGCTTGTCCCACCTACGCGCTGTGACTGGATAATACGATTTGATTGACACATTATTTTTATTTTTACGTTTTCTGACCCTGGTTTTACCAGACCCAGTGATCGTTCTAATCGTGTGGGATGCGCGGACGATTGGTTCTGGCTCGCCAGGCTAAGACATGTCCGTTGCCTAATGTGAATCAGAAACAGAAATGTAGTGTTGAAGAATTGAACTTAATATTAGACACAATACCATAGTTTGCTTTTATCATAGTTTCACTATTATTCAGGAGTCAGACCTTTTAGGAGTCAAAGCCACTGGAGTTTAGGTGTCCCACAATAATCAGTGACCCACATTAGGGCAATCCATCATATACAATTACTCCAAATGCAGATATAATCATAATCCATGTAATTCAGGAGGTGGGGTGACTGTATATAGATGGTGGTTAGTATCATGTCAATGGTCTGGAAAATATGAAGGCATCACAGGACAGACCCATCTAAGATGTGAATGATAATGCACCCCTGACTGAAAACCTCAAGTATTCTCAGTGTGTATGGCGATGGTTGACTAGACCATTTGGATATGTAGTAGGGCTGTTGCACGTGGCGTCATGGCTTGGCGGTAGCAGACATTTTTGGTGGTACGACGTAGAGTAAAGTATATCTAGGGTTAGGTAGTATACCTTACTACTTCACGTATATTATTCTAGGGCAAGTACAAAGGATTTGATTAGGCTGCCATCTGCTGGCGATTTATAGCATATTCCCATGGATAAATAAATAGAACGCTTTTAAATGAACATTGTTTTGCAAATAGCGCTCTCTGCCTGTTCATCTGATCACAATGATACCATAATGTCAGCTGCCGCAAAGCCATGACATCACCGTGCAACAGCCCTTTTAAGAGATTAGAACATGCCTGCTATCAAGATGATAAAATTGGACTTGAAGCCAAGCATAATTCATGCTTACACAGTGTGCAACCTGTCAACAGTTCATGACACCTATTTACTCACAGTATGTATGTTAGCTTTCTCCCTTGTGCTGTGTCGAGCGAATGCAGGATGTTCCTTGGCAGGATATACAGAGCACTTCTGGTGGTCAGTGGAATTGGGTGCTGAAGAAATTATGCTTAATGGCTTAGGCACACACGTGACAACAATAAATAATAATAAATAATAATAAATAATAGTGACGTGAAAGTGTGATACATTCAGAGTTAAAAAAAATCTAAGTAACAGAAATAGATTTGTAGAGATTTGTCGTTTTGCGTTCTGATGTTTTCTAATGTTGTTGCAGCTAGTGCAACAACATGTGTTTGTCAATCCAGTTGGACAGCCAAATAGTGGCAAAGTGGACAGGAATCATGTATATCTTTGAATGTGTATGTATGGGTATATATTGGGTATGTGTATACACACACACACACACACACACAGAATGAGTGTCTCACACACACACACACACACATACAAACATGTGTGTGCAAAGCATATATGTATATGGACATGTTTGTCTTTGTATTTTTCAAAATGTTGACAAAAAAAACGAATAATAAAGATGGTGTTTCTATAACACAAAGAACAGCGTGAAGAGGAAGACTAGTTTGAAGATGGTGGCGTATGACAATGAGGAGAACAGAACCAGGATGAGGATGAGTAAAATAATTGGCTGGAACATCTGGAGAAAGGGGCACAGCACAAGACAATAAACAGGAAATTAACATAATTACATTGTAAAATCATGTTTATTTCTTTTACATAAGTTGTACTGGGTTTTGTATAGCTACTCCTTTGTATAGCTTTTTTTTTTATTAGTACAACAATTTTTCTTTTTACGTTTTGTTTGGTCGGCCAATAACCTCGCTCCCCACAACGTTACACAATTATGGGTGTGCCGTTTCCCGCAGTGCTGACAACGGAACACAGCTATGACGTCATTTGTTGCTGCCCGAGGCCCTTTGCCCTCCCGCATTAAATTAACCAGTTGACGAACTGTTGTGTGGGACCCCCTAGTGCAGGGCTTCGCGAGTGCAGCCTGGGGGGCACAGCCGGCCCGTGCAACCCGTTGCAATTGAATTGAAAACAAACTGTGTTCATACTGCCTCGGGAACTAGCGCAACCGGTACGTTATGCTAGCTGTGTTGAGGTAACTAATAAGCAAGAATATGTATTTTGTTCTAAATTTTACATTTAAATTAGAGTCGTCACATCGTCACGTGGATAATGACTCCCCCAGAAAAAAAGCGCCCCCAGGTGGACAATTGAAAAAAATACACGCATGCCAATTTGAAGCACAGAGAGTGCATTAATTCACTCGATTAATTCATCAAATGCTCATGGGCCAGCAACTTTGTCAAATTTTAAAACCCACAATTCAAACGTTTGCCACTCCTGGTCTAAGAATGCACACACACACACATACACACACACAGGGAAAAAAATGTAAGCATATTATTTATCACTATGGGCAAAATGGTGTTGGTTAGCATTGTATATTGCCATACTACCAGGGAGGAACTCACAGAGAGAGGCTCCTCTAGATCTTTATCTTCTGGCTTGGGCACGTCAAGCTTCTCAATGAAACTCTGTAGCTCCTTCCGAAAGTCTTTCATCTGGGCATTGATCCTGTACAGCAGTTCATGTTCTCGAATGCTGAGAAGGATGACAAGTGGACAGCATCACTGGTAATCACACGATTACTCAGATAGATGATGATGATTGCATGGGATTTATTAGATCAAGCATCCATCTTGCATCAGAGTGACCCAGTCGCCCCACACTACAATGCTAGACTATCACTCCATTATAATTGGTGGTGGTCATTGCGACTGGTACTGAACCATCATAGCCTTGATGTGGTGGTCATTGCTACTGCTACTGAACCATCATAGCCTTGCTGTTTAGTGTTGATTATCAGCTGCTGGGCCAAAACACATTTGTTAAGTTAATATAGTTAATATAATCTTCCAAATATATTGCATTTCTTTTTCTACAACAATCAACATGTTAGATATTTTAATAGGATCAGAAGTCATTAAGAACACTATGAATTATCAATTTACTTCATCCCACAGCTCGCCATTGTTACCTGCTCCCCTGTTCATCTTCGTCCAGCCGTGCATATAGCTCCCCATTCGCCACATACACGCGGGCTTCCTGGATGATTGCGCTGGTGTCAGAGATTAGCCTGTCGATGGTACGGACCAGCCTCTCCGCCTCCACGCGGAGGTCCAGCAGATGCTGCCGGTCCTTCAGGCTTCGGGATAAAAAACGCCCCTCTGCAGCGGGTGAATAGAGCATTCGGTGAGTGGGTGTCAGGCAGCCGCGGCTGGAGTTTGCGCTGCGCACTTCTTCGGAGTCACTCTCGCCACCCACGGGCCCTTCGCGTTTGCGGTGCGGCGGCAATAGACGTCCTCCTGAAGAACCAGCTGCGGAGGATGCAGATCCGCCACCCTCGTCGCAGCGTCCGCCGTCGCTCTCTGCGTCGCTGTCTGGCCGCGAGCTGGAGCGGATGCCCAGGTGGGAGGCAAGGTCGTACCGCTGCATGTTGGACAGGAGAACGCGGTTCTCATACTGCAGCTGCATAACCTGTGAGGGACAAAATAGCATTGTTTGAGGCACCTGTGGAAATTATTTTTTTTATTTCACGCTTTGATGTTATTACTTTTGTTCAGATTAATCTTCTTCAAAGCCTTTTTTTCTTAAAAAATCCACCAATTACCCCACAACTCTGGCAACCGGTGGAGCTGATCAATGGTTCTGCATGAATAGGTAAAGCTTCTATGATGGAATAATCATTTTACAATGTAACCATAATCCTACAATAATATCCCTACTTAGCAACCATAGAAAACATACACACAAGGCCTAGGCAGTCGTCTTGACTGCTAAAGGTGTATCCTTGAAAACAAGCTTCAATTCAGCCAGCTTGATAGTGTCTATCAAAATCTAATCTAATCTTAAAATCTAGATTTTTTTAGGATCTGCCACCACGGATGCGGCAGCACATGCAAAAAACATCCCCAGAACATCCTCAACATGGACAAAAATGTGGCCATCTTGAAAGTGTCTGCCTCCAAAATCTAATCAGTTCATGAACCTACCCTAGACTCTCCTAGGCATTAATATTCTGAATCTAGGACAAATCCATCCATTCGTTCAAAAGTAATTGTGTTAACAGAAAGGACCTGCCGCGGCCAGTACATCCCCTACTCTCCGCGTTTCGGGGGTACAATTATGACTTATATAAATTAGAGATATATTAAATATATATGCAGTGGAATTTAACAGGAAATTGTCACAGGTCAATTTCCCCAATCTGCAGTAAAAAATGTAATAGAATAAATTATATTAGATACAAATTAATAGCAGCTGAACCTTGCCACTGAGCTCATTGATCTGCAATCGTGCCACTTTCAGTTCCTCCTGTAAGGCGTCCATCTTGGCTGGCTCACTGGTGGAACCTAACAATGGGAAGGGATACAAGTGTAAAACAACAATCTAAAAAAGAACAAGCATGTGAAATTGCAGAACATACTTATCTATACGCTACTTCACATTATAAAGTGAAGTTCCATAGATTGCCTGCATCAATCCATCCAGTATCCCAACTAACCTGGTCCAAGGGGGAGCCAAATAAACCAGGAAATTTAAAAAGAAAATCTACAGGGACAGTTGGGGTGAATTTAAAGACATAGAAAAAGTGAGTCAGCTCCTCGTACATAATTCTTGGTAACATGCAACGTTGCTTATTGAATCGAAACACTGACTCACCTCCTGCCCCGCCCCCTGAAGTGTGTCTGGAAGCAGTATCATGGGAGCCTGCTTTGTACTTGAGTTTGTTGAGCTCTCCCGTGACCTGAAGAGACAACAGCATCTAACACCTTCAGTGCCAAGAAATTACACAGAGGTCCTCCAGAAAACATGTAAAGTTTGCGGTGTTGCCACTGCATCGAGAAAACCTCATAATGTGCCGCTATCCTGCGAGCACCGCTCCGTTGGGAAGGATTTGTTGCTCTACCCATCCGCATTCACTAGGACGCCTTGATCCCATTCCAAATAAAGCCAATCCCATAAATATTATTGCAGGGATCACAAAGTTAATACTTTTTTCTTTCTCCTTTTTAACCTTTTTAGATCATTGAGAAAAAAGTAAGACTCTCCCCCAGGGCTTGAAAACAAAATTATTTTTAAAACGCTCCGTTCCGAACGCTTCAGGCAGGCCAATGTTTAACGTTTTCGCTCTCGGAACCGTTCCGCCAACAAAATATCGGTCCTGAACCGGTTCGGAACACAACAATTCTGTTCGTTCTTAAAGTTCCTTATATTGTGCAATGTTAAGTTTATACATAATATATTTGGAGGACTTCAGTGCAACTGTATTAATGTGAAAACCGTGTTTAAAACGCCATTACATTTGCTTCCTCGTTTGTCCACAAGATGGAGCCCCAGATGCATGGAGCTTGACGACTGACAGTGAAAGTGGACGGAAATAGTCTCCCAGACATAGTATATGTTAAAATATATAGAGAACAGAAAAAAACGTTTTTAACCGTTTTTGTGGATTTCATTACGTTCCGTTTCTGTTCCGGAACAGTTGAAATCTTTTTCCGTTTCTGTTTGCGCTCCTTGTAAAATTCTGCAAAATTCTGTTTGTTTCCAGATTTCGTTTTCGTTCCTTGAACCGGTTCAGAGCCCTGCTCTCCCCAGAAGACAACAAATTTAGTACTTCCCAGCCAATTCTTGTAGAAATTAGATTTACCCATTTCACAAATGCATGCTATCCACAAATCTTCTTATCAATTCTTGACCAACGGCAATGGCATACACTTGAGGGAAATGAAAATGAGGGACACTTCATGTTTAAGTTATGGGACGCGGTAGTGGATATACCAAGCCAACAGCATGCAGACAGTAGAATCAACAACTCAACAGGCACATTTTTCTGAGACACTTCTCAAACTAACTACCAATGTAATCCTAAGTAAATTTTAGATCTGCGACGAAAATGTGTTTTTTTTTCTGAATTCAAGACGTATTAAGACCACCCAGAAACCCAGGTTGTAGATTTCCCAGGCTCCGGCTACTTCTTCCACGACATGTTCTCTGTTTATACCTTTTTATTCTCCTCTTCGACATCAGCAAGGTTTCGCCGGAGGAGCTCCGCTTCGTCTTCTACTAGCTGGAGCTGCTGACGCAGCTCGGACAGAGCTTCCCCTTGTTCCCTGCTTTGGTGATTGCCTGATCCGTCCCCATCGGACCCCGAGGCCGCTAGGCTAGAAAGAAGAACAGGGGAAGGAAAGTGGCAGGAAAAAAAAGAACAGAAACAGAAAATAAGAAAAATGCACTTCATATTATCATATTATTACATTATGTGACTTCTACGTTACATAAATGTAGGATTTTTTAATTATTTCACTCGAAGATATGGGCTCAGTGCTGCTCGACTATACATTTGTGGAAGACTATTAATATGCTATGTTACATACGCTGCAATTCTCAAAATCAACAACAGGAGGAGATAAACATCACTATGAGTACACTTCCAGTCAGGGCTTTGAACCGGTTCAAGGAACGAAAACGAAAACCGGGAACTTTTTGTATTTTCCAAGGAACAGAAACGAAACCGGAAACGTTATTTTTTTTAATGTTCTGGAACAGGAACACTTATTTAAAAATAATGGTAACCGGTTAATAACGGTTTTATTTTGTTCCTCAAAGGAGTGCACTTGAGGATAACTTCAGAAATAAAACAAGAGTATTTATAAAATATACGATGCAGCAGTGAAGTAGGAATCGTTGCGGGACTCTCTGCAGTGTGTTGTTGTGGGTTTGCCCCGACACGCAACGAGACCTCGTCTGTAGAGCGCTACCAGCGGGCCTCCGTAGCGAGTCGCTTTGGGTTCACCGCAACAAATATTGCATAGCATTAAACAGCTGACAGGAACGAAATTAACCGTTCTGGGAACAATATTTTTTTGTCAATTTATTGGTGGAACACATAACCGGAAACGTTATAATTCTGTTTCTGTTCGGAACGAAACGCTTGGGAAAAAATATTGGTTCAAAGCCCTGCTTTATATACAGTCTATGGGAAAGACACATTTCAGTATATTCAGTTTTACTTCACCAATGAGGCTGTTGCATGTGTGTCACGGACTGGCGTCGGTGGCCTAACTAACAGCGTGCTGATACCAACATGGCCGCCACAGCCAGGCCAAAGACAAGCTGTGACGTCGCTGCTGTAACAGCCCTCTTGAATTCATTCAAGAAGCAGTTTCTTAGGGGCTGGCTCTGTGGCGCAGTCGGTTAGACCGCTTCATGCAGCCGCACACTCTTGTGCCTGTGGCTTAGTCTCATAGCGCACGCAGCCGTCGTGAGCTTGATTCTCATCTCCGTCAAAAAAATGAAATGACAAAATGAAAAATGGGGCTTGAGGGGTGAGTGTTTATGGACACCGCACAGTGTTCAGTCTGTGAAGCTTGTAAGAATACCTTATCACTGAGAAGCTCCACCAGTTTGTCCAGATCTCGGGCCTTGTTGCCCAGCTCCTCCAGAGACTTGTTGTGGGCTGTGAGGTTGCGGTGGAAGAGGTCCTTGTTGGCATCCAGCAGCTCTTCGGTCTGCTGCCGGGTGGCAGCGGACTGCTCCACCGGGCTGGATGGACCCCACACTGAGGCATTGCAGCGCTTCTCGGCCTCCGAGGACTTCCCGTAGTAGTACTTAATCTTCTCAAACTGGTCTGTGGAGGTAGAAGGGCAGGTTCTTATTTCAACAGTTGATTAATGCATTTCAATTCAAAACTAAATTAATCAGTTAGTCGCTTGACTTAAAATATATAAATAAACAAAATGAAATACTAGTGTAGTGACCGGTGCAAGGCATTCTGGGCCTGCACTGTTAGTCACTTGGCGGTTGCCGACACGCCCCTATAAGTGGAACCTGAATGAAGCTTGGCAATGGGCTGAGCTTAGCATGGTGCATTCCTCCAGCTCCTCCACGAGGGGCACTCTAGCATTACACTATCTTCAAGGCCGTAATAACGTTAACCAACAACATGCCAGTTTGAATGGAATTATGTTGTTACTGATATTTCTGATAAACCAATAATTTGGCATAGGCCAAACTGATAATTAGATAGATAGATAGATAGATATAGATTCATCCATAATATGTATTTCTGAACTCTATGTAAATGTTATTTGTGATTGGTATTTTTATTTTTCATGACAAACTAACCATCATTCAACAACATTGAAGTGTAACATTCTACATGTTGGATGTAACAAAACATCATATTTGTTGTATATTTAACAAATTAAAAAAAATCCTTTTAGTAGCCACCGATGCAACCCCAAGCCTCGAGATATATTGCTGAAATTCACGGTCATTCATTCACCGGTTCCAGGCAATCTGATGCTGCGTGTTAAACGATTCGGCGATGCAGGCTTTGTCGGCGACTGCCGTTACACGTTGCAACCACTAGGGAGTGGTGTTCTCCGTCCTGGCAGCCACCACTGATTGACACACTAATAACATTGGCCACTAGGGTAACTGAGCGGCAGTGCTTGCTTGTCACCCAATCCTTTGTGAGATAAGCTTTCTTCATTTATCATGTTTGGTGGTCTGCCTGGCCGCGCCACAGGAGGCTGCCGTATCACTTATGAACTGACCTTGCAATGGGTGGGGATGGAGGGGGCAGTGGGAAAACTTGTAGCTTGTATTGTTTAATGTATGCACGTCTGCTTGGTCCACATTATGTTGTTATTATCACCGTTAATTCCCGTATTTCTGCAATAGAGTATCCGTGTGATTTTCTCCCTTTCTGAACAAACCTGCTTTTTGGGGATGAGAAAATTATATTTCTATCTTCACCCAAGTATAAGATGTGTGCAAAGCAATCAATCACACACTTCTTCAAGATGTTTGTGCAAGTAAGAGATGACGTAATTTGGGCTACATTTAGTAGCTGGGTGGCAACACACAGCATCGGATAGGGTTGTTAGTGTGGCGACGACTGCACTCTCTGAGTGCCTACTCGTAGAGCTGTACAAAAAAAAATATAATTGGATATTTGGATGTATTTAGATATATGGAATAAAATTCATCAATTATATATTAATTAAAGTATAATTATATGAATCACAAGCCGAAAAGTGAGGTCTCTGTATGTGCACAGTTAGAATATTTTTAAATGTATTTGATACAATTTTTATGTGTTTTTTTTTTCCTTCAAAAATCACAATCTGAAATCAGATTTCAGGTTTCAGAAATAAAAAAACAGGATTTTATTTTTTACCTCGTCCAGTGCTAGCCCTTTTCAGATTCACCAGGTCCCAGTGCCAGGGTTTGTTCAACATGTGAGTGTTGACCCATAGAAAATAAAATAGTTCTCTGTACTTGTCAACAAAACATATTCCAACGTAAACTTTAGACTTTCCTTTATCACCAGCAAAAAAAAAACGCTTGTTTTGACCTGTTTCCATTCTTTAGTTATGGCCTCCAGACCATTGGTGGGTATCACTAAAAATGCTGATTTCTGTCAAATTCTTGAGTAAATGTGGGTGCAGTGCCGATAGGTGCCACTAGGTGGCAGTATGTGCAGCCGCTGTACGCCCCCTTTATATGGCCACAGAGGTCGTGTCGGAGCCCTCTGGCTGTCAGATAGAAGTACTGCACCCAATCTATTTTTGGGGGGAAATTAAAGAAAAACTCACTATTGGATTTGGCACTGAATAAGTTAAGCAAAATACCTGCTTGTTGTTATTACCTGAGAAGCCTGAATTGAGGTAGTCGTCCAGGGCTCGTCTTTTTTCAGCCAGCGTATTGTTGAGTGCTCTCAGATCATCGGTCAGATTCTTTAAGGGCCCCTCTAGTGCTGCGTTTGCCTTCGCCGTCCCATCCACGTCCCGGTCCAGATCCATCCGACGCCCGTCAGTCAACGCAACATCCGCCCTGCACCACCAGGATGGATGAAATCTGTTTAGTCTACCTAATTATATCCCGTGGGGGCGAAGGTTATGCAATGTTTTGCGTGTGCCACCGCCGCATGAGGTCTTTTGTGATAACTTTTGACGCAGTGAGACGTCTGGCCGGTACTGTACAAGGCACCTGTAAAAGGACCCTATGACATCACAATTCATACAGAAAGCATTGCTCTACAATATTTCTGTGATTCATTGATGCTTCTATCACACTCCTCCGTACTCTTCCAACACGTGCAAAACAAAAGTCCTCCGTTTCTGACACCAAATGATATGGATATCCAATACCCAGGATGGGGAGTTCAGAGATGGAGCGACCACACTCGGTTCAACGGGTTTCAAATAAGAGCTTTATTGAAACCCAGGTGGACAGATTTCAAACAGCAAGTGTCTGTAATGTTTCACAGAAACCCTTGGTATCTTATAGTAAGCTCATAGTACATTCTTATCACAACACAATGCATGTTCAACATTCTTCTTGAGCATACAACAAATCAAGGATGTCCACATTATGGCCCAGAACAGTGGCTCTCAAACCTTTTCATACCGAGCACCACCTGAGAAACTATGCCATGAGGTTTGTGATCATCCTGGGCCTGGACTGCTGTATAGTTTCAGCAGTGAAGTACCACCATGATGACTGATTTTAAAATGTAGCTATATACGCCTTCTCTACTTCCGCTAGCTTCCGGCAGCTTAGGAAATTCAAGGTCAGCCAAACAGCTATGACTCACTTCTAAAGGGCGACTATTGAGAGTGTTCTGACATGTTCCATGCTTATCTGGTTTGGTAACACAACTGCTAAGGTTGTAAGTTGAAAGGAGTGGTGCAGCGAGCATCCAAAGTCATTGGATGCAGCCTGCCCACACTTTCATCACTCTTTGACACTAGAATAATTTGGAAGGCCAAAAAAAAACTCAGTCTCTTCAGTCTTTCCAGGAGATGTAGAAGCATTAAATGCTCAACAGGTCGCTTCAAAAAAAACAACACCTACCTAGTAGCTATTAGATACTTGAACTTGCTATGATACTGCAGAGTTTACGTTCATATATTGCCGATTTATGCATATGGCACTTTAAATGCTGCATGCACTTCCTCTGATGCTGGGTGTTGCACTGCTCTGTCCTATGTCATTGTGTTGCATTATGTGGTCTTGTCTTGTATTGTCTGTAGGTCTGTACATGTTGAGTACGAACCAAAACCTATTCCCATCATGGCAAATAAACTCTTGAACTTGATCAATTAGCTTTTTTAAACGCAAAGATGCGTTTATCCCTCATTGTGGTTATTTATTGTCGGAATCTAATGCATTGTACTTTTGCGATTTAAAATGTGAAAATGTGGGAAGTAAAAACGTCCTCCCACGTTCCACCAGAGGGTGCTGGCGTACCACAATAGTTTGCGCACCACTCTCCTAGAGTTACATAATGCCTACGCGACCATAAGTGAACATACAATTGAACCAAATAATTTTTATATCAGTTTTATATCAACACTTCTGGTTTTGTAAATTGCTGAAAAGACGGCGAAACACGAAAATGACAATGTAAGTTGTGCTTGCCTGAGGTCATCAATGCTCAGTCCAATCAGCTGCTGTATCTTCTCCAGTTCCTTCCCTCCATCTGCCGTCTGGATCTGGACCTCCCTCAGCCTCTCCTCCAGAAGGCGCAAACGCTCGTCACTGACGCCCGGGCCTCCGCCGACTCCGCTTTCCAGTATCTCCTTGGCGCGGCGACGGATGTCGTCCAGCTCCCTGGCGATCTCCTTCACCTTCTCGTCCCAGTTGTCGAAGCAGGTATGGCACTTGACGCAGTTCGGGAAATCTCCTGTGTAGCCGCGTGCGCACTGGTCGCAGTGCCGGCCCGCCACGCCGTCTCGGCACTCGCATGCTCCGGTCTGGCGGTTGCACTGCAAGGTGTCCGAGCCATCAGGGTGGCAGTGGCACTCTGGGACACGAGATGGGCGAGAAGAATTGAACGAATTACTAGATATAAAAATGGTTCTGTGGCACAGTCAATTGGACCACTTCATCCAGCCCCATACACGATGCTGCAGTGAAATTGTTTCCTGTAGGTCTACTTCCCCACTCTCTCGCGCCGCCTTCACACTAAGCCTGTCAATAAAAATGATTTCATTCTCATATCATTGACAGTGTTAATCTGAAAGCGGGATAAGAGAATGGGCACGAGCGGACGTGCAGTATATGAGGGGAATCAATCTCACGACACGGCAGCAACAAGACCATGAATGGGGATGGCCTCTAGCAGCAGTCCAACCCGCTACGCCACGGGCCAGTCCCGCAAAAAATAACTTGAAAAAAAAAAAAGTGTGTGGGGCGTGTGGTGGCAGAGCGGTTTGAGAGCGCGTCCCGCGGACCATAGGTCGAGCCGTGCCGCAGGTTCAAATTCCCTGTCCGGCTTTTCTGCAATATCTCCACCCCGACTCTTCATCCAAGTTTCCGATTTAATCCTGTCACTAAACAAAAAAATAACTTAGGAAAAAAAAGGGCGTATGCCGTTTTTCTGTCTCCTAAACATCCAAGACAAATGTGAAGAACAAAATAAAATAGTGTAGTGCTGTGCAGTTAGCTCAGTCGGATTTCAGGGTTTTGGGGATGTACCATTAGCAGTCAGGACAACTGCTTAGGCTTAGTTCAGTAGTGAGAACCTACCTTCACAAAGTACCTCAGGATCTCCCCAATGGTGCTGCTCACACTCGGTACATTGGCGACCTCCGAATCCCCGACGACATTGACACTGGCCTGAGAACTAACACACATGACGTGAACACAACCAGAGAGTTAGCAGAGTTAATAGAGTAAGGGCCCATTTAAACCCTCTGCAAACTACGGCAACACAGATGAAAGTCACCCGTCCGTAGATTACGTGGTATGTCTGTCTCCGGGTCTACCCACCTCGACCACTACGGGGCAGTGTAGGTGTTGTAATTTCCCCTCGAGGCAACTTTGCTTGCGATCATTTTTTAAAAATTAAATTGATTTGAGAGCATGGTGTCGGCAGAAGAATGCGTTTTAATGTATGTTGTAGACAAAACAAAAGAAAGCAAGAAACACGAAACTGTGGCCAACCCTTATATTAAACGCCATGTAAAATGGAGGGGAATTGGTGGTGGGGGAAACCGAAGTGCCCGGAAGAAAACCACGCAGACGTGTATTTAGTATTAATCATTGGATAGCTCACTGACGGAGGTTTGTGCTCTCCTGGTTATTATCACTATTGACGGGAAACCTCTAAGTTGCTCTCTGCGATGTCTTTATTCAGAGGGCCGGGTCACAAAGAGACAGGTTGCCCGCAGGCTCACAGCTTATATTCAACACACAAGAAGTCCCTAGTAGATGATGTCACAATCACCAGTCAGCAAACCAGCCCAAAGTGATACACATGTGGCATATTGCATCAGCCTACCACATGTGACCAAGTCTCGACCTGTTTACGATAATAGTCTCGACCTGCTCGATAATTCTATTAATATGTGGGGTTACCACAATTATGTGAATTATGTGAATTATTATGTGAATTATGTGAATTATTGAATTAAGATGCCCAAATAGATGACAAAATGCATGCATTTATTTATTTATTCTCTGTTGTGGTGTTAGTGTATTTTAAGGTTCCCCCTGGGGTATCCAGCAAAAGCGACAAGCTTCGTGACTAGAGCCAGAGAGTGTTACCCTACCATATTACAGTGCTGTCCCAGGGAGTGGCTCGGATGGCAGTCGCAGGGTTCGCAGCCTTCTCCGCGGCCGAAGTTCCAGTGGTTGGCCGTGCAGCGGTCACAGTTCAGCCCCTCCACGTTCTGCCGGCACGGGCACTGTCCGTTGTCAGCGTTGCAGCGACAGTTGCCGTCACTGCATGCACTCTCCACAGTGCCGGAAGTCACGCACGTGCAGCCTGCCACGCAGTCAGTACACTGAGTAACTACCAGGGTTGGGCAGTAACGGACTACATGTAATCAGATTACAGCGATCTGATTACACGATTAGTAACTTTAGTCTCTTACACATTACATTCTAAATGTGTAACTGTAATCTAATTACAGTTACATTTGTCTGATTACATTCACTTTCACAATCGTTACAAGGCCATTGTGGTAACTTGTAAATGTGCATGCAGCAGAATCCTTTTCATAATGGACTAGACTCACCGCCATTTGACACACCAGTCACCAGTCCACCAAAACAAATTCATGAAATTTTTGACTTCTTGTATGAGAATGGTATTTGAAAGTGATCTAAAACTAAACAATTATTAATAATAAAACTACTTTTTTTAAGAAGTAGCAACCTTACACATTACTTGAAATAGCACTATAATTTGAGTAAACCGCTACTTAGTAGCGTAAACAATGTTGCAGGGAGGAAAATACGGTGGATTACCCTAATGTGGGCCCCTTATTGCAGCTTCTTAAGGTGGAACAGTGAAATGTAATGTTGAGCAGTTGAACTTAATGTTAGACACATTACCATAGTTTGCTTTTACCATTGTTTCACGTACATTCATTGGTTTAGGGAGGAGCTAGAGCCTCTGGATCTTGGGTGTCCCAAATTAGGCAGTGGCCCATTCTAG